>JAIQCU010000275.1:0-74145 GCA_022114935.1 Leptestheria dahalacensis | reverse complement strand
ATTATCGATCATTTTAAATTAGTGATCGATTGCTTCTTCGTTGTGCTATCGCTAATGAATGATTGTGATTTTCTATTTAAAAAAACTGATTTTGTGAATAGGAATTGTACAAGATGGGAATCGTCATCGGATCTTGCATGAGTGAGGACGCACCTGCGGCCAATACGAGTACGAGCAGCGTTCTCGCGGAAGCTCCTTCCAACGAGTCGGATGCCGACGACGGCCCGGCGGATTCCGGTGCGGAAACTGCGCACCAAGTAGCGTTGACCAACTCTTCCGCCAGGCCAGCGGCTCCGCAGTTCGTCTTCGTGCCCGACCTGCAGCACAACTTGAGAGATCGTCGGATGCGAAGACTATTATACGGTATGATATTTTTCAAGCTTTTCATTATTATGATTTAATCACATTATCTATAATGGCTATTAATTAACAGTAATCTACCAACGTATTTATTAAAATAATAATTTCAGAGTTTAAATACAAAATTTCGCATTGAATTGGAATCAGTTTTATTCTTAATTATTCTTTTTGTAATTTAAAAAGGTTTTCTATAGTTCGCTATTTATCAAACCGAATTTATGTTTTGTTCGTTAGCGTTTTTAGGAGAATTGAATTGAAATTTTCAACTTTTCTATTAATTTAATTAATTTAATTTATAAAGGAATTGAGTTAATTAAAAGTCAAATTAAAATCTGTTTTTTGTCAAACGCGACTGTTAGGTATCAAGTGTCCGATGTGTTGCAAATTCGTTCTCCCCGACGACATCGAATGCCACCTGGTGATGTGTTTGACCAAGCCTCGCTTAACGTACAACGGTAATAGCCATTATCCTTCAAAGTGAATGAATGACTGAATTGAATTTATCCGCTGGAATAACAGAGGACGTACTGGTAGAAGACAAGGGCGAGTGCGTCATCTGTCTGGAAGACCTGGAGAAAGGTCAACTCATCGCGCGTCTTCCCTGTTTATGCGTCTACCACAAAAAGTAACACTTCACCTTCATTTTCCCCATTGATATTTACCTTTTTATATTACCAATTCTATCTCATTCCATTAAAACTCTAATTCAATTTCACCATTAACACTTCACTTGAGAATTAAAGATTATGTCTGAGAATCCTCATCTTAACACGACATTGGCATTCAGAGGAGAACCACTAGTTTGAAAAGATGACTCACCACACTTAACGATGGGGAATTGCGTCATTATGAATCCGTTAATATCGATAATAGCATTTAGCGATACTCGATATCGTTATCACCGATACCGACATAATTGCATCACAGATGAGTCGTGATTACAACTTGTCCATTTTGGCTTACAGCTGCATCGATCAATGGTTTGATGTCAATCGGTCTTGTCCCGAACATCCCTCGGATTGAGCCACAGCACGCGGATCGATACAGCAACCGTATTTTCGTAAATAAATGTATCTATTTAAAAAAAAATGGAAACAACCAATGACCTTGAATGCTGTTATGTTTTCACCACTAAACAAAGATCGTCTTTTATCTGATTGGCTGCACCATACTGAACTTTTTCTGTTTAATTTCATTTTATATTTTTTCCTTCGCGTACCGAAACAAGATGTTAACGATATAATATATGCGACTGTGTGTGTTTTTTTTTAATTTAACTTTCCTAAAATGAATGGATTGAACCTATGCCTTTGGAAAAAGGTTACGAAGCGCTGGATGAGGTCAGAGTGGAACCCAGTCCGTAGAAAGATCGTAAATGGCGAACGTAGACATCGCAGTGCTCTCCTGTTTATTCACGTTGAGAAAAGAAAAACAAGAACACAGGTTCCATTACAGATGAATTATTTACTTTTGATTGTGATTTACCTGGTTACGACTTAAACATTATCATGGTTATAGTAATTAAGATTGAATTTTTATTTCTGCTAAGTTAGATTAACAGCTAATTAAAATGGTCGACTATTTTAAATATTACGTTGAGGTCAATTTAATTAAAAGCAATCAACTTTTTATGTTAAATTTTATGATTGAATCTAATTTACGCGTAAAACATTATCATGATCACTTAACGCCGTAATTGAGATTTAATTCAATTCCACTTTTTTCTATTGGTTATGCTAATTTTAATTAACGGCAAGAATTAAACTGATTGGCTGAATTATTTGTGAATTATGTTTATGTTAATTTAATGAAAGGCGAATTTTTTAAAACCTTTCAGAAAAGCGCTATTTCCTCGAACCCGCAAGTTGCGTTGCTCGAAGAACTTGTACGTGGCGTAGAAGACGCTCGAATCGTGCGAGTTGAGCGCGGCCTCGAGGAACTTTCTCGCGGGCAGCTGGTCGACAATGGCGCAGTCACGGGCAAACCTATTCACACGTTAGGAAACATTAGTTTTCAATTAAATAGTTTACAAAAAAAACCTTTAATTCAATAAAATTAATGTTTGATTACTTGAGAGAAGTAATAACTTGATGCTTGGAAAGTAGAATTTCGATGATCTCTTCGTTGGCCGTGCCGAGTCGCTTGAGCATATCCAAAGCGAGTTGATACGCCGGCGGGTAGACACTCTCCAGCGACAGCAGTAAACAGGCCTGGAATATCCGTAAATCATTAATTTAAACAATTTAACTTTAACCTAATTTCCTTATTACCTATAAAATAATTGTACACTTAGTTATTAGGTAATATTTGAACTCTATATAAATACCAATAATTACTAATTAACAATGATGATGATAACAAAGATAGATAAGATAATACAATGATAATTACCAATGGTTTTGAATCGCTAATGGCATGGTACTGCAGAAGTTGATGCAACTGATAGAAACTTCCATCACGCACTAGAGCTTCAATCAGCCTTTCGTGGATAAAGTACTGCACGGGGATGTGCCACTGGACCAGTGACCGCATATACTCGGTCAGGACTGTGATGATCAGCTTGTTGCTCGACCTATCGCTGGCCGTCAGATGCGAAAACACCTGCGAATAGACTTCATTCTGGTCCAAATGGACGACGGGTCGCACCAAAACCTGGACAGGACGCGGCTGGAGAGCACCACCGGCAGGCATGGCCATCTGACTCTGCATTTCAATTTCCAGAACGGTGCGGTAGGCTTCATTCAGACGGTCGAAAATCCTACCTAAAACCCTGACATCGCCTGCGGGTTTCGAGGCAATAACGTTCCTTAAGACGTTAATTATAACCTGCTTGGAATCTTTCCTCTGCATGAGGAAGTCGATCAACGTTTCAATGTTGTCGACAAAATCCTCAACACGCTGCAGTTTCAGCTCTACCGTCCACAAGAGACCTAAGCCAGCGTCGATGATGATATTCGGTTGGAAAAAGACCCAGCTCGAGGAGTACATCTCGCAGCTGACGTTGGAAGATTCCGTACCGAGCAAAGCTACAGTCGACGGGACGCTGAACACGTATGGTCGGATCGGGGTCGGACCAATGACTGGGTGATGTAAACTCAATCGCCCGTCCTGCTCACCCGGTAGACTGATGTCAAATGCGACAGACGATCGGGATGCCTGGTGGTGTACGACGATTAGATTATCGACAATGCTAACTGCGAACCTGCCACTCAGATCGAGTTGCAAAATGTGTGTCTTGCGGGGCGGGGTGTCTTTGCTTAGGGTGAACAGTACAATTTCAGCATTGGGACTTGCTCGAGGAGATGAGGCGGCAGTTTCCGGTCGTCCTTGATGTCGCAGCACTGCCACAGTCAGGTTCCCGTACAGAGATGTGCACGTGACGTCCCGTTCAAGCAAACAGAGCCGCAGCGGCTGAGGGGCGTTCGGTGGGACAAACACCTCGACTTCAAATTTTGTCAGACGCAGGAATTGGTTGTTTTTGTACAGGAACGGGTTTAATGAATTACCCAGAGGGCCTGACGAGATCAGCAAAAGACCTACACTTGCCGAATAAACAAACCAATTGCTCTGAAGACTGTAGAACTTCATGAGACGGACAACTCGTTTCTCAGCGACTACCTGGTGGTGTTCAAGGCCCTGGTTCGAAATGACCGCAAAATCGGTATTCGATAACCAAACAAAGCCTAGAATAACAGACGACTTCCCGCGACAGGGCTGCGAGTACTCCTGACCATCAGGTTCCGCTGCGGAGAAGTTGAGAAACTCGATAGAGGTACTGGTCCGCTGAATGGCGAGGACTTGCTGGTTCGGGGAAAACTTGACGGACAAGACGGTGCCCTTGTCTTCGATTCGGAAATTCAGAGGCGTTTTCAGTGTCGGCCCCTTGACGACAATGCCCATGGCCCCTCCAGACCGAACGGTGAAAACCTGCCTGGTTGTTTCATCGTAAAAAACGTTGGTGAATTTGCTGACAGGCTCGAAGGATATAGGGGAGGATCCCAGTTCCAAGAGATAGTTTTCGGCAGTTTCGTTTTGGGTCATTTTCTCTTCAGTTCAGCTTCATCACAACAGTACCTGCAAATTAATTATAACAATATCAATCAACTAAATTCAATTTAACTTAAGTACGGAAGTCGAAAAGCTGTTTTCTTTTGTAATCAAGTTATACACAGTTGTAGTGTAACGGAAGAATTCTGTTTCCTTTTTTTTAATCTCCGTGCACTTGATGTTCTGTTTACAAAAGATTTCAAATACGGGCACGAAAATGTCGAAACCCTGTCTTGGCTGTCTTAAAAAAGATTGAATGAGAAAACTTGTATACGGACCGCGACTATACTCCGCGCACGCTTTTTTCAACCTGCGAGTTGGACAACAAAGTGATGTCTTTTCTTTCACGCCCAACAGGCCAACGGCTTGAGCTAGAGATCTCAAATAAAAAAAAATTAAAAAATAGAAAGAAAAAAGACTGAACATTTTGAAAAATTCTAGTTGAAGGAATTTACTATAATCCTTGTATAAGAAAACTGCCTTCCAAATAATAGAAAAAAGGGCAAAATTTTGAAGTTTTCCTTGATGAACTCCTATTCGTCTGTATAAAAGTATCTTTTTTTCAAAATGTAACCCTTGATGAGAAGAATGCAGTGTTTTTCTACGGTTTAAATCATCGCAGAAAATAACTGAGTACTGAGTTATGGTTCAACGCACTAAAAGGCTGCCAGTTTTTGCCGTTTTTTTAACGAAACTGTGCTCGAATAAGGGCTGAGACCCGGATATAAAAAAACTAGACGTTAAAAGGCATTTTTTAAACCTGTGGCAACGTATATTTACGTTTCATGAAAGACAGTAAATTTGAGTTTACAGCCAAAAATAGGCGTTTTGCTCTATTTGGGAGCTAGATGGCTGTGCTGCTTGACAGCCCAGGATACTAACCATTGGGCCAGCCAAGGACTCTTGAGAACTAGCTTGACTTAACTTGAAACGCACTGCGTTCATAGGTCGACTAACAATGTAAACTAATGTGAATCGACATGGAACGCAATGCGTTCATAGGTTCGCTAACATTTATAAGTATAGCTTGACTTGACATGGAACGCATTGCTTTCATTTAGGTTGACTAACATTTCCAAGTAGCTTGACTTGAAACTCGATTTGAAATTTAACGCTTTGCGTTCATAGCTTAAAACATTATATACTTTTATATTTTATATTGCGGTCATACGTGACCTCAGAATTAATTGTGCTTGGGGTCAAAAACGTGAATGAACGCGAGAATTCAAATTTTTACCTTTTATTGCTCATCTCGGCTTAATTTTTGAAAAAAAGCGCCAAAAAACCGTCAATTCATACGAGGGGAAAACAGTTTTTGGTCTCTAGTTTCGTTATTTATACAGATATTTCATGGAATTAAAAAAAATACTCCATTCCTCTAACTATGAGAAGCATTGTGAAATAAGAAAATGTAGAAATGGTTCATAAACAGATGAGATAATACAGAATAAATTGTACCAAACGTTTCAGATTTTCCCTCTATTTCAAAGCGCATGATAAAGAGGATAGAATCTTCAAGATTCTACAAAATATATATTTTTGGAAGGTGCTACTTTTAAACCACTGCTTGCTTTTAAAACGATGTTTCTATCTTGAACGGTTTAGAAAAGGTTTAATGCGTATTTTATTTAAGCGAAATGTCGTACAATGAAACACATAAGTTTGAAACTAACCGGTTAATGCTTCACCGATTACATAATCACTGCTGCAACGGTTAAGCTTCCCTTCTCGTGGGCGGTTTTTTTAGTGAATGAGTTAAGTTCTCCCATAACCTCTCAACTCAACAAATTAACGTCTGCATTGGATTGATCACAGTGTTTTTCTCCTTAACTAGTTTCTCTTTAGCATAACTTTACTATAAATGATCATATCAACCCTATTAAAATATCATTAAACGCAATATTTGAGGATAATGTCATGTCATAGTCATAATATTGTCACACTTGTGTGTGTCACATATTGTAGTGTGAGTAGCTTTCAATCATCGGACGTTGTAACACCTAATTCTAACGCCATTTTAAAATTCGCTGTTTAACTGGTTCGTATGCAAAAATAACGCTTGCGTATAAGCCCAGTACAAATTTAATTTATTATTTTGCAACGCAAAGCATCTAAAAATATCGAGCGGATTAGCAGGTTATAAAACATGTATTTCACTGAATATAATCCAACCAAACAACCAGCAGTCACGCTTGATCGAATTAAGCCCTGCAATGACTGAAGCCAGTCTCCTGAGATTTCGTTTTCGATTTTATAGCATTCCGTTCCTCAATAGACTGTTTGTATAGGGACAAACAGAGGCACCACAGGCCAACCAATCAGGAAAAATCCACCACCCCAAAGCTGTCCAATCAGCGTGCAGCTTGCAGTTCAGAGGCGATAAACCGAAGCTGGGAACTGAAAGAGGACAGCAGCAGAAGAGTTCAAACGAGCCACGGAGTTCGCCGAGTCAAGATGGCTCCGCGTGGCTCACTGCTAATTCTCAGCGTCCTTCTTTTACAATGGACATCAGTCGTCCATTGCGAAGAGTTGGCTCCTCCATATTTCAATTTAGCCAGCAGCCGGCGAATTACAGCTTCGGCAACGTGCGGTGAAGATGGACCCGAATTGTACTGCAAATTGGTCGGAAGCAGTGCTAGTGTTATCGAGGGCGACTTGCAGCTCATTCAGGGACAAGTACGATTCTTTGGCTCTACATTTCCTTTGAAAATTTAGGTTTTTAAGCTCAAAATGCAAGGATCTAATTCATCAATTTAATTATCTTAAAACTTAATTTTTTTACAAATTAGACATTAGATCTAATGAATGATTATCAATTAATTGTAATAACACCGTTAATAAATTGGAAAATTAACTCGGAAATTAGCTAAGTTTTAAAAAATTGATCTGCCAATAATCAGAGACAATTATTAAAAGAGGGTTAGCAATTGAAATGCGTAATAATATATTCCGTGAATAACTTTAGCATAATTAGCTGATTGTGATTAAATCTTTAGTTAATTATGTGGAACATCTTAAAACTGAACTAGTTAACGTAAATGACGTAAGAAGGATTAAGTCATGAGGATTAATCCAATGCGGATCATCTTAACTTCTTAATATACTTAAAATCCAACCAAGTGATTTCAAATAAGCTGAACAGCTCTTAATCCCTATCCCCCCTAGTGATTACTACAGTCGTCGAATGAAATTAAGCAGTGAAATAGGTTAATTAACGTTCTACATTCTAATAGATTTGCGATTACTGCAACTCTTCGGACCCCAGACGACGCCATCCTCCGGAATACGCCATCGACGGAACATCCAACTGGTGGCAGAGTCCTCCCATGTCCAGGGGCCTCAAATACGCCCAAGTCAACTTGACCATCGACTTGGGACAGGCAAGATTCACCATTTCCCTTAATTTTTCCAAGAAAATATCTACCCAACGTACTGGTAGATCCAATCGGCATACCAATATTAAATCCTATAAGTACTTTCTAGTAAAGTATATACTACGTTAATAATAATATAATAATATTTGAGAAAATTCGATTTTTACTGCTTCTGTGAAATGTGAGACTCTTTCTCCCTGGCTTCTTCTTGCGTTCGCGGATATCTTGGGGGAAGATAAAGGCGCACATATGGTTCCCATTTGGCTCCCCTCTTCTCCGTTTGACCCTGTGGTAGCTGAAGAAGACCTCCCACCCCTGCGTATGAAAACCCAGAAGATTCCTGGACGTTCTGGAAACAAACATAACAATTCAAAAGTCTAATTGACTTGTACAATCAAGATTAGAAATGTTGAGATTGTACGAGTTTATAGAAAAAGCCTGGAACGGAAGTATGTGTTAAGTCGATAAAGCTGGAAACAAGTCTGATTGGATAAAACTGAAGGAGATGGCAAGTTGGAGAACGCCCACTTCCCCTGTCTCGTGTTGCTGGAGCGTGGGATGCTATGAACTGGAGGGGACTAGGGTGATAAAACGACTTGTGTTGGGGATAAACAAGATCTGGGGACTTGGACTGCGGAGAATTCAGTTTAACCCAAGTTTATGTTCAATTAAATCAGTTTAGTTTACCTTAAGATGTTATATTCTACGTTTCGTGTGTGTCTAACGTCTGTATGATGTATAATGGTTAAGTTAGTTATCATTAGTTAATTAAACATGAAAAATGGCGCTAATGTAACATTTTACGCAGAGTTTATTAGATCGTGTGTTCGTCTACTATGGGTTTGAATGAATTAACGCTTCAGCTCTTGAAAATGAGTGGAAATACTGCGCTCGTCTAGAAGACGTCAGTTGAGACGAGTTGAGAGAAAGGAGCATCTGGTTTATGTCCAACTTGCTTGCATCTTGTTGTAAACAGTCAGATCCATGATGTAAACACCACGGCTGCACCCGCGACCTTCGTCCGGTCTAGGGGTTCGCTAATATCTCAAACAGACGCCATTAAGAGAAACCGTAATCTGTGCTGGATGTAAATAGAAATATCTACTTTGTTACGCCATGATTTCCAATATTAAGTCGCATAAATTTAATGGTATTCCCTATTTACATATTAGTTTTATAGTGATCCTGTTTTGACTACGTTAATTAATAGGGATTTGTAATTATGTCATAATGATAATTAATGCGTTGCAGTAGTTAAGCTTATTGTATATTGTATATGGTTACGAACCCCTGCGTGTTATCTTGCAGTAAGGCATCCATTGACCCAGATGCACCAAGTGCACTTGACTCGACTTCTATAAAAAATGACATGCCATGATCGAATTACTCGTTTTAACATTTAATTTTAAATCATAGATAAATTATTATCGTAGTCAGATTGGTAATGTGCATACGTGCGGGCAGGGTAATTTCAAAATACAAACGCGCATAATTAAGTTTAAAAAAAACTATGCAGTTAATTTAACCTGTTTAATTGCTGTAGGAGTTTCACGTTGCGTACGTTTTTGTGAAAATGGCCAACTCGCCGCGTCCTGGAGTCTGGGTTCTGGAACGCTCCACTGACAATGGTAAAACCTACAAACCATGGCAGTACTTCGCTGATACACCCAGGTATGTATCAACTATTAAATAATGAATAACTGTATTTCTGATTCTATTAATGGTTATTAGTGACTGTGTCGACATGTTCGGTATCGACTCCTTGGGACCGATTCGCCGAGACGATTCCGTTGTTTGCGAAACGCAGTTCTCAAAAGTCGTCCCTCTTGAAGATGGTGAAGTAAGCATCTGTCAAACTTGCTTCTAATCTGTTTTCCTATTTGTAATATATTATGTTATGTTTAATGTTACGTGACATAACCGTATTCAAGATCTACATAGTTTTTCTACCGCTGGGCGGATATTAAGCTATTAGATTAAATTAAATTGTAATTCAACTCTCCTACGTAGTTCCAGCATTAGCCGCAAGGTGGACATGTTTATGGTCGTTAATTTATCTTAACCGTTGAAAATATATTCATAAATTGTATAAATTTTACTGTTATTTTCAGGTTTTTTAATTCTGTATTTTAATAAAGTTATCAAATTAAATTAAGCTTAGTAATTATTAGGTTTTTCAATTACCACACTGGCGCTAGTGTTTGTTTACAACGGTTGGCGCTACCATCCGAATGTGTTGTTATTTTTTTATATATTCTAGTTGAACTAATTATTTTTTAAGCTTGAATCAGTGTCGCTTATCTTACTTTTTGTTTACTGAACTATTGTTGGTTCGTGTATCTAGTAGTCAATTTGTATATTTTATTAAAGATTTATAATTTTTTATTTTATTAATTTCCCCCCAAGGGTGACTGAAAATGGAGATTTCAGATTTCTAGGTTTTAATAAAAAGTAAACAAATTTTTGTTTTTTTAAGATTGTTGTGTCCTTGCTAAACAACCGACCGTCTTCCACAAACTTTTTCAACTCGTCGGTGCTTCAAGAATGGACCAAAGCTACCAACATTCGCTTCCGTCTTCTTCGCCCAAAGACCCTGCTCGGTCAGTGGGTCAACTTTGAACGTAAAGACTTCACCCTGACCCGGCGGGTAAGTTATTCTGTGACCTAACACATGTATGAAATAATATATGTTGTCCAATTTCATAACTATTTCCCGACTTTTAGTTCTTCTACTCGATCCGAGACATCAGTATCGGAGGTCGCTGCGTCTGTAATGGACACGCAGAGTCTTGCGACATTACGGATCCCGAAGACCCGTACAAGCTACTGTGCCGCTGCCAGCACAACACCTGCGGAGCTCAATGCCAGCGTTGCTGCCCTGGATTCGTCCAGAAAGCGTGGAGGCAGTCGAAAGCTTATGATCCCTTCACTTGTGAACGTAATCATCATATTTCTATAACGATCCTTGTTTCACTGTCATTTTTGCAATTGTCTTTTGTTTATAACTATCTCATTTATAATTCTGTATGTTAGGCGTGTTTAGTTCGGGGTTGTTCGATACCACAATCGTGATCGATATACTCGATATCAGTATACATCGATATCAATTCATAACGACCCTGTTGAGGAGAAGTAATATCGATATCATCAATACAGTAGAACGATGAGGTTTCGTTAGTGATATATCGGACAACTCTGGTTTAATTTCCAGCTTAAATGATTCAGCTTGACAGTTCTTCATACTTTGATGTGTTGATCAAGATCTCTAATAATCGTTCTGTATATTGACCGTATAGCTTGCAACTGTTTTGGACATTCTGACGAGTGCGTTTACGACCCCGAAGTTGACCGTCAGCAGCTTTCCTTGGACATTCAAGGCAAATATGAGGGAGGAGGCGTCTGCCAAAACTGCCGTCACAACACCGAGGGTATCAACTGCAACCGTTGCAAACCGAAATACTACCGACCGTTTGGCAAACCTCTCAACGCGACTGATGTTTGCGAACGTAAGACACGTTGTTAATGTGAAAAAAGTAGGTCAGTTTTATAGATGGTTTTCTTGTAAAGGTTGCAACTGCGATGTCTATTATTCGACCGGAAATTGCGCCGAAGGTACTGGCCAGTGCGAATGCCGTCCGGAATACGAGGCTCCCCTATGCGACCGCTGCAGTGAAGGCTATTACGGTTATCCCCATTGCCGTCCGTGCGACTGTAATAAAGCCGGCACGCGTGGTGATGTTTGCGAGGTCGGAGGAGGCCAGTGTCCGTGCAAACAGAATTATGCCGGAAAGAACTGCGACCAGTGCGCGGAGGGTTACTACAAATTCCCCGAGTGCATTCGTAAGACGCTCTTTTTTCAATGATTATTATTATTTTTAATTTGTAATTGACGCGTATTTTTAATGTATTTTTTTTGTTGGCCAATTGCTGAAATATTTCAGTTAATTTCCGTTTCAAATTCATTTTAAAAAAAATTAAATTCTGTCTTTTAGCTTGCGAGTGTACCAGTCCGGGCTCTTCATCTGAAATCTGCGATTTGGAAAACGGCCAATGCGAGTGCGATCACAACTTCGGCGGACGTTCGTGCGAGCGCTGTCAGCACGGTTTCTACAACTACCCGCAGTGCGAATGTGAGTTTTGTTGATACGAATAAACTAAACTTTCAGTTTTACAATATAATGATTGAAATTATTCATCTGTAATTGAATTACAAGCTTACTTTTGTTATTAATTTCAAATTAACGTTTCAGTAAAATAGTAATTTACAAGGTTTAACTGAACTCTCAACTTTACAACTTAATTTTTGACTAAAATTTTTACTGTTTGATCATTGATCGTTTTATTTTTAAAAGTTTATTTTTAATTTGTAATTTAACGAGCACTAATCCATTCTGTTTACATCAATTAGACTGCAGCTGCGATCCGCGTGGAACTGTTGAAGAGATCTGTGACAAAACCAACGGTCGATGCATGTGTAAACCGGGCTATGATGGACCCCGCTGTGACCAATGCAAGGCTGGTTATTACGGCTATCCGGATTGCCGCCCGTGCGCCTGCAGCGATGTCGGCAGCGCCTCGACGGTGTGCAGTCCCAACGGGAAATGTCCCTGTCTACCGAATTTCTCCGGTCGGGCCTGCGACCAGTGCAGCCCCGGTTATTTCAAATACCCAGAGTGCACAGGTAACTAAAACAACGCAGTTAATTGCTATAATTATAAACCTACCTAATCCATTGCTGTATTAACTCAAATAAAATGACTAAAAAATTTTACTTATAATATACGTATAGTAATATATTAGCTACAACTAAAAAACTCGATATGCATATATATGTGTATAAACTTTAATTAACTACGTGTTGAATTTAAACTTAGGGTTTTGAATTAATGCTATTTTGATACAGCTTGCAGTTGCGACTCGTCCGGATCGATTGGTGTTTCCTGCGACGACGAGGGACGCTGTCAGTGCCGCGGCAACTTCGACGGACAGAAATGCGACAAATGCCTGGACGGTTTCTACAACTTCCCCATCTGCGAGGAGTGCAACTGCGACCCGGCGGGAGTCGTCGAGGCTTTCGCTGGCTGCGGCTCAGCCCCTAAAGGAGAACTCTGCAAATGCAAGGATCGCGTTGAAGGGAGAATTTGCAACAAGTGCAGACCCTTGTTCTGGAACCTGCAGATGAATAATCCCGATGGATGCGAAGGTTAATCTAACCTAACGTTAAGCATTTTGCTAGTTATGTCAGTTATGTATTATTGTACGTTCTTAATTTAACATTATAATCTGCAGTTTATTAAACGCACATCAGATTAACTTACTATTACGGGTTAATTAATTTATGTATTATTTGCCATTTGGACTTGTCTTACTTCCGATAGATTCTTGTTATGCTAACCTTTATTAAAATGTTAATTGTATTATCATAAAGGAACAATAGTTGGAATGTCAAATAATATTTGTTTTAATATATGTGAAAAATAGATAAGTTATCAGAGCGATCCTGTCGTTACACTTTGAAAGTCAGGAATTATGGTATCATTGTGTTAACTTGGTTTTCTTGTTAGACTGTAACTGCAACACTGCTGGCACCGTCGGCGGCTTAAGGGTCTGCGGCAACGAGAAGGGCCAGTGTTCCTGCAAACCGCGTGTAGTTTCGCGTCGCTGCAACGAATGTGCTGATGGGTTCTTCAACCTTCAGGAAGATAGCGTTTTCGGCTGCACTGGTACTCGCTGAATTTGGCCTCTTTATTATTACTAATATCATTATATTTATTATTATTATATTAATTACATTATATCGATTTACAATTATCATTATATGAAATAATTCATTAATTGCCATTATTATGTCTATTTTATCGAAATAGCAGAGCATCTATTTTTAATATGGTTATATATTGAATTTTTCTTTCATGGTAACATTATTTTATTATTATATATATTACATTATTTTTCTTATATATTATTATAATTATTGTTGTTATATCAAATATATATGTCAAGACAGCAAAGCGTCTAATTTCGATCCTTATAAGTTCCTATTAATAATATCTTTAAGCCTGTTAATTAGATCTTCTTAATTTTAAGCCCTCTGATCTATGGAAGAGCAAATGGTGTACATTAATTTAATTTTTTTTTTTCGCAAGACTGTGGCTGCAATGCTGGAGGTTCTGTGAGTCCCCTGTGCGACAAGCTGTCCGGACAGTGCGTGTGCAGGGCTCGTGTCGAAGGCCGTACGTGTAACGAACCCATGCAACTGCACTACTTCCCAACAGTCTACCAGTATCTGTACGAAGCGGAAGATGGACAGACTCCATCAGGATCGGCCGTGCGCTTCGGTTACGACGAGCAGATCTTCCCTGAATACTCGTGGAGAGGATACGCGGTCTTTTCTTCCATTCAGGTATTTTTTTTTAAAAACAACCATCCCGTTTATTATATTATCAAAATTAAACCATACAGTTCTTTTTGTATCTTTAATTCAATTAAAATTTTAATTAAAACTAATTTAATTGACAGGGATATTCGGTATTATATCGATTACGTTATCGATACCACGATAATGATATGATATATCGAGGCTAGAGAAATATCGATATCAAGAAATTTCAGTTTATCGATACAAGGGACAACCCTGCTAACTGAAGCTTTGTATGTGTTCTTGGTAGAATGAAATTATTCACGACATCCACGTGGACAAGCCGTCTCTGTACCGCGTCGTTCTTCGCTACGTCAACTTGAATGAAGAGCCCATCCTGGGGAAAGTTACCTTCACTCCGGAGAACACCAACGATGTGGAGCAGAGTTACGTAGTCCGCTTTGATCCGACGCGGGAACCAAAGCTGGTCAACGTCGCCGGTCCGGCTGGAAACGTACCTTCCCCATTCGTTCTAAGCCAGGGAATCTGGAATGTTTCCATCTCGACAGATAAAAGCCTGTTCCTCGACTATTTCGTTCTACTTCCTGCTGCTTACTATGAGGCTACCATCCTGCAGCAGCGCGTCCAGGCCCCGTGTTTGGCTGGAGAGACCCAGGGATCCTGCCGCCATTTCTCTTATCCCAGTCTGGCCAATTACGATAAAATTCACGGGGACCGTAGCTATGTTTACGAAAGCGATGAGGAAAGGAACCTTGCTGCCTGGATAAATGATGAAAGGGTAAGATTCATTAATTACCGATTAATTAATCAAAACGTTTATAAGGCATGCTAGCCAAATAAAAAAAAAAGGTATTACGTCATATCAAGTATCAAATTAAAATGGAAAGTAGTTTATGTATTTTGTTTTGTTGATGATGTTTCTCCGCACATACTTGATGGAAGATGAAAACGCAGGACACATAAGAAAGCAGCGGTACGACACATAAAGCAGCCTTTACTTACAGAGCTGGATGCTATGTATCAACATACTGAATGTCAAAATATTTCTAGACCTGACTTTTCTAAGCCGTCATGTATCGTATAAGAATTCTCCTTGGTTTTGAAATGTCGATATTCTGATAATGGGACTTTTTTTGCGATGTGTCACACAAAAGTATCGATGTGACATAATCAGGATGTCGTTCAAAATTGAATTTTAACATACGTTCTAAAACATAGATTGACTTTATATTTAATAATATACTGAATTATGATAATATCTTTTTTATCATATTAAATTCAATAATAAGACCACTGATACAAGTTTTTTGGTAAATATTCACATCTTAAACAGTCGTAAGTTTCGAATTTTTAAAATATTCATCTTAGGATTCCTTTTTCGATATATCATAACAAAATATTGATATGTTTTAATTGGGATATGAAACAACCTTGAATTCAAAATACCGTTAGTCTATGTTTTCTAGCATTTGGAATACTCTTAAATATTTAGCTAGTTAGTTAAAGGTCAAATAATTATTTTAAATAACAATAATAATAATTCACAGAAGCTAGATTCCTAATTTGCATCTTGTTTACAGTCCGGAGGTTCGGGGCGCGGAGCCGTCCTCGACGAAAACCAGCCTGAAATTTACATGGACCTTGACGTTAACCGCCCGGGCCGCTATGCACTGGTCATCCTCTACTTCACACCTCCAAGTGGTCAGCGTGCCCATGTCTCCGTCGACGTTAATACTCAGCGCGAACGTCTCCACGGAACCGCTGTTCTACACGACTGCATGTACGGATCGACTTGCCGTCAGGTGGTTACCGACTCGGACGGTAAAGTTGCCACTTTCCACTTCGATGGCCGCAGCGTCCAGCTGGTCCTCCGAGGTGAAGATACGAGCAACACGGCCGTTGATTCCGTCGTTGCCATCCCTGCTGAACAGTGGTCCCTGGATTTCATCCAACCACGACCCGTATGCATACGGAGGGATGGAGTGTGCGTAGCCACTTCATTCCCGACAGCCCCGGACTCGGTTAAGGTCGAAGTGGAAGCGGAAGATGAGAACCTACTGGCTTCAACGCTGCCCGCTGATATCTACGATGATGCTACTGGCCTTGTCTACATTGACCAGAATCTCCCGACCGTGGAAGTCCATGGAAGAGTCCCTCATTCCGGTTACTATGTCTTTGCTGTTCACTTTTACCAACCAGATCATCCGGAATACAATTTGGATGGCGTCCTCCAGAGCGGGCAGACCTACGAGGCCAAACTACCGGTTTTCACCTGCCCCTCCAATACTGGATGTCGATCCCTTATCAAGCAGGCTGACGGTAATTACAACTTCTACATCCACGACAACTTTACGCTGACGCTCAAGGATCTCAACGACCAGAAGGGAGTCTGGCTCGACTACATCTACGTCGTCCCCACCAACGAGTACACTCCAGCTTTGCTGGAGGAATCGCCCGTCGACATAACTGGAGAATTCATCGCTCAGTGCGGTAAGAATCTCTTCCACATGGACGCGGTTGAAGTCAGCAACTTTTGCCGCGAATCCAGCTTCGCCCTAACCACCGAGTTCAACAACGGAGCCCTTCCTTGCCAGTGTGATGTCGAGGGTTCGCTCAGCCTGGAATGCGACAAGTTTGGAGGTCAGTGCCAGTGCAAGCCCGGAGTTATTGGACGTCGTTGCAACCGCTGCAAAACCGGTTACTTCGGTTTCCCCAATTGCCGACCGTGCGACTGTCCCTCGACAGCCCTGTGTGATCCCATCACTGGAGCCTGCATCTGCCCTCCGCGGGTGACTGGAGCCCGCTGCGACCAGTGCGTCGCCAACACGTACGGTTACGATCCCATCATCGGCTGCGAGGAATGCAACTGCAACCCGGTCGGTGTTCATCAGGGCAATCTTCAGTGCGATGCTCTCTCTGGTCAATGCCAGTGTAAGCAGAATATCGTCAGCCGCATGTGTGATAAATGCGCACCCGGCTACTGGGCCTTCCCTTATTGTCAGCTCTGCGACTGCGATGTACGCGGAACTACTGAAGAGATATGCAACCAAGAAACGGCCGAGTGCTTCTGCAAGGACAATGTTCACGGACCGTCTTGCGATGTGTGCAAACCCGGCACCTTCAACCTACAAGAGAATAACCCCAAGGGCTGCACCAAGTGTTTCTGCTTCGGCAAAGCATCCCAGTGCAGCAGCTCACAGCTATACCGCGCTGCTGTCAGCGATATGAGGGGCTGGACTGGAGAATCCATCGTTAAAGGAGTATCATCTTCGAGACGCTCGGCCAACTTGCAGCTGTCGTCGTACGAGAGAACTGTACGTGCCGTGCTCGCTGAACTTCTACCCGAAGATGGAGTCTTTTATTTCTCGGCTCCTTCTACCTATTTGGGCAACAAACTCTCTTCCTACGGAGGAATCCTTAACTACACTATCGTCTACGTCGAAGGAGTAGCTGGCCATGCCGTTAGCGCTCACGATGTTATACTTATCGGTGCCGAGCTAACTCTCTATCACACATCCCTAGAGCAGCCGGCATCTCTCGTTTCTTTAACGATGGGCGTCGAGTTGACGGAACATAACTTTGTGCTCCAGTCCGGACTGCCAGCCACTCGGGAGAATATAATGGTGGTCCTGAAGGATCTGCGCGGAATCTTGATCAGAGGTTCGTACTCGGACCCGATCAGTGAGGCTAGACTCTCTGATGTCAATCTGCAGATTGCCGTTAAGGAGTACGATGAACATGCCGAAGTGGCCAGCGCCGTCGAACATTGTAATTGCCCGCCCAATTACATGGGGCTCTCGTGCGAGGAATGCGCCCCCGGCTACTATCGCATCCAGACTGGACCTTTCGGTGGTTTTTGCGTTCCTTGCCAATGCAACGGCCACGCTGACACCTGCGATCCAGTTACCGGAGTCTGTATCAACTGCAAACATAATACCGTCGGAGAACATTGCGAGAAATGCGCTGTTGGTCACCATGGAGACGCTACACAGGGCACGCCTACTGATTGCTTGATGTGCGCCTGCCCCCTGCCGACCTTATCCAACAACTTTGCCTACAGCTGCGAAGTGACCAGCGAAGGTCTACCCCTTTCCTGCGAGTGCCAGCCCGGGTATCACGGCGATTTCTGCGACTCGTGCGCGCCTGGCTTCTACGGAAACCCTCTGGCTGTCGGCGATTACTGCAAACCCTGCAACTGTTCTGGAAACATCGATGTCAACGATCCCTTCGGCTGCGATACCGTTAGCGGCGAGTGTATCAACTGCTTGAACAATTCCTTCGGTCCGGCTTGCAGCTTGTGCGCTCCAGGATTCTACGGAGATGCTATTGCCTCTAAAGACTGTCAGAAGTGCGACTGCCACGAGTGCGGTACCCACGAATGCAACACTTACAGAGGCGATTGCCAATGTAAAGCTAACGTTGTTGGAGAGAAGTGCGACCGCTGCGCTCCGGATCATTTTGGCTTTGCCACTTGTCAGGGCTGTACACCGTGCAGCTGCGGAGAAGCTGCAGAGAGCACCCAGTGCGAAGATATCACCGGACAATGTCGCTGCCGACCTGGAGTGGCTGGAAGGCGGTGCGATCGATGCGCTCCTGGGTTCTGGAACTACAGTCCTGCTGGTTGTCAAACCTGCAACTGCAACACTAATTTCTCCATCGGAGTCGGCTGCAATCCTTACACCGGACAGTGCGAATGTCTGAGGGGAGTCATCGGCGAAAAGTGTGAGACGTGTCCCTACCGCTGGGTTCTCATCCCTGATGAAGGCTGCGATGAATGCGATTCCTGTATCCACAATATCCTCGACGTTACCGATGAACTACGCAACAGGATCGATCCTGTGAGGACGGAATTCGAGTCGGTGGCTCTGAGTTTCTTCACTCAACAAAAATTGGCTTCCCTCGATCAGTTGGTTAACGAGATGCGCTATGAAGTTGATCGAGTGGACATTTCTCAAATCAATTTTGGTCCTTTGGAAACGGCGACTGTCACTTTGGAAGCTGAATTCCATTCCCTCAAAGTTCGGGCCAATTCCGTCAGAGAATCGACGGCTGAAAACGCCCACGATGCCAAGAAGCTACGAGATGACGCCCTTCAATTGGAGAGACTCGTCCAGGAGACGGTAGCCAAGTCGCGCGCCATCGTATCCGAGGTTGCGACTCTGGCCGAGGGTTTCGAGGGAGGCGCCGGACCGCAGATCGAACAGGCGATACAGGAGGCGCATAACATCTTGCAGGAGATCCGCTCGCGAAACTTTGACCAGCGACGTCAGGCCGCTGAACAGGAACTGCAGGAGGCTATCAACCTCCTGGCCAAGAGAAAAGAAGAATCCATCGCCGTTCGCGAAAACGGAGAGCTGGTTTCCAGGCTTCACAAGCGGCTGATGGATATTCAGGGCCGTCTGGACGACCTCCTCAACCACAGTCAAGTGTCTTTGACCAATTCGCAGCAGGCAGAGGCTCTTCTTGAAAAGAACAAAGGATCATCTTCTCTCAGCGCGGTCGAGGATATCGTTGCACGCAATAAGACCGCATCTGACAAGCAGATAAACACCGCTGACCTCATCCAGAAGGCGAATGCGCTCCTCGAGTCGGCCAAACAGTCTGTTCGCGATCTAACCGACAGTCTAGATCGCGTCCGCACTTCCAAGGAAACTCTCAATGACGCCCTCACTTGGAAGGAGAAGGAACTCGACGAGGTTCGCACTCCCGTCTATGAAGCCCAGTTACACGCAGCTGAACTTCAACGACAGGCTGCCGATCTTGATCTTTTACTAGCCGACACCCGCGATACCTCGGAAAGCGCACTGAAAGCAGCCAATTCGTACAAAAACATCGTCGACGGCGTTGATGAAGCATTGAGGGCTTCACTGGAAGCCCACGGAATGGCTGAAAACGCGACCGAAATGTCCGGCGGCGTTGGCGATAAGGCTATTACATCCCTGGAAAGGTCCAAGGATCTGCTAGAACAAGCTAAAGCAGCTCACCAGATGACTCGCGATGAACTGACACCTCGTTTGGAAGCAGCCAAAGCAGCAGCCGATGCCGTTGAAGAGAACAACAGACGTGCTACTGAAGGTTTGGCTTTCGTTAACAACGGTCTGGATAAAATCCCAGCGCGCAGTGTCAAAGAAACAGCGGGAAATGCACCCCAGCAAGCGGAATCGTCACAGAGGCAGACTCAGCAATCCTTGGGTACGGTCCGCGAGATTGCTGAGAAACTACCCGGACATCTTGATCACGCCAAACAGCTGGGACGCGATGTAGATTCCACCAACAAGGCAACCAGCCTGGCTCTTTCGCAAATGGATCGACTCAATGCAGTGGCTCCTGACCTGCGGCAGCTTCTAGAAAGCACCAAGGCTAAGCAGGATGCTGTCCAGGTTCTCGGACAGGATCTGAGCGCTAAGATCGCCGAGCTGCGCCAGAAAGTAGCCTTGGCTCGAGATCAGGCAAACCGCATCAAAGGTTGGCATTTCCATCGTTTTCTAACCCTAATTTGAATTATACATATCAATTAATTACCAGAAATATTACATTTTACTATAAATACGTGCGATAATTAACAAAAAATTACTTAACTGAAATGTTAAACAGTTGGAGTCACGTTCTACCCGAATTCGACGCTGCAAGTCCGCAATCCGGAAGGTCTGAGCCGCGGAGCCACCGCCAACGAAATCTCCTTCTTCTTCCGCACCAGTCAACCCAACGGTTTCCTCCTCTTCCTCGGTAACGAGCTGGGTACCAGTAAGCAGCTGCGCCGCACGCTCACCGATGACTTCATGGCGCTGGAGATCCAAAACGGCTATCTGACTCTGACCGTCGACCTGGGCTCCAAACCTCAATCTATCGTCAATGAACGCTTCGTGGCCGATGACATGTGGTACCAGGCGGTCGTTGAACGCACCGGCAAGTCGGTGAAACTCAAAGTACGCGCTGAGGGTGAAGCCGGAGCTGAAGAGGAGATTGTCAAGGACGCTATTCTCTATGGAACCTTCTCCATCTTCAACTTGGACCAGGATCTGTCGAAACTGTACGTCGGAGGTTATCCGACAACGACAAAGGTTCCTTCCGTTGTCCGTTTCGCTTCGTTCGAAGGTAATATTACTGGAACTTGAGAACCAGGGTTGTTCGAAATATCGATATCAAATACTCGATAAAGCTATGCCTTTTAGCCTCGATATATTGTATCGTTTGAGAAGGATTTTGAATATCGATATACTCCATTAGGTATATCATATCAAGAAATTGCGATATTGGAACAACCGTGCTTGAAACACTGTACGAATCCCATGAAAAGGGTGTAGATGCTATTTAGATAATCAGTTCTAAACCCAACGTATATTTGTATGTGTATTTCAGGTGCCATGGAGGAACTGGTTATCGGCGACATCCCCGTTGGTCTGTGGAACTTTGTCGACGCGGCCAACATCTACGGTGCTGTGGAACGTGACAAGCTGAAGAACCTGCAGCAGAAGACTGGCTATCGTTTCGACGGTGACGGTTACGCTACGCTGGATCGACGTCCATTCCGCTTCCGCAACAGGGTCAGCGTTCGCCTGCAGTTCAAGACGTTTGCCGAGGACGGACTCATCTTCCTGGCCGGACGCGGACGGGAATTTATGGATATCGAGCTGCGTTCCGGCAAAGTTGTCTACCAGTACGACCTGGGAGATGGACTGGTCAGCATGCAATCGGAGCAGACCTTTAACGACGGCAAATGGCATACCATCGAAGCTGTTAGAGAGAGACGTGATGGAGTCCTACGAGTAAATCCTCAATTATCTGTTTCCTTCTCTGCATTTTTCCGGAGTTACTTTTCGCCAATCCTATTTTTAAACTCTTTGTGTGTTGCTATAGGTCGATGACCAGGAAGTGGCGCAGGGTTCCAGCGAAGGAAACGACGACGATCTGTCAACCACCGATTACATGTACTTTGGCGGTTACCCCGGAAACCACAACTTCCCCGCTGTGTCCAACGTCGATTTCGACGGCTGCGTCGATAATGTGCAGATCTCTGGAACACCGGTCGACCTGAGCCAAAATGCCGAGGCCTTTGGAGTTGTTCCAGGTTGCCCTGCTAAGGTATACTGGTTGATTATTACCATATTATTTCATTAACTTAATGTCTTCAACATCATCTATCTATATAATCAGTTGTCATTATTAGAATACTTATATTAAGTTAAAATATGAATTGTTGGTTTTTAAAAAAAAGGTTGCTGGCACTGTTTCTTTCAACGAGAGCGCTAGTTCCAGCTACATCTCCCTACCGGGCGTCAACATCGAAAATTTCGCTCAGATTAACTTCAAGTTCAAAACGGTCGCCGAGAATGGACTCATCTTCTACATCGCCAACGAAGACCAAACGAATCGCATCTCTCTCTCATTGGCTGATGGAGCCTTGGTTCTTCGCGCTGCACCCGGCGGAGAATTGTCCTCGGGTGCTCAGACCAAGTACAATGACGATACTTGGCATGTGGTCACCATTACTGCCGATGGCACTCAGCTACGCCTCGATATCGATGACTTTGAGATGTTCAGCGTTAATGTCAGCAGCCAGATAAACATACCGGCGGCCCCGATTTACTTCGGTGGAGTGCCAGAGACTTTTGCGCTGGCTCCTGGAGCTGCGGCCGTTGATACCGCCTTCACTGGATGTATTGGAGATGCAACCATCAACGGAAAATTCATCAACTATGCAAGCACCCTAGAAAGAGTGGGCGCTGTGTTGGCTAGGTGTCCTCAGCCGGACTCTCCTATTGCCCATGCTGGAGTCGCAGGTAACAAACGCCTTTATTAACTCGGATTCTATAACCTGTTACTGTGCTGTCCAAAGTGCAGCAGCACTAAGCAACTTCATAAAATAGTAGATGGTTGGATAGATAGTTTAATAGATAGAGAGAGAGATAAAATAGCATAGATAGATAGGTCGACATATTGATAGACAAATAGATAATTAAATGGTGTAAATGAATAGATAGTTAAAGATAGATGGGTAGTTAGGCAGGTAGTTAGGTCTAATGTTTATTAATAAATTTGATTATACTCTGTACAAGTTAAATTACAACTGATAACTTAATTTATTGCTCGTGATTTTGAAGGTTCTTCGGTGCCAATCCTTATTGAGAGCGAAGGTCAGGATTCGCAGGAACCCGTTCCAACACCGGTAGCAGCACCAGAGACTACTACTTCACCAACAACGACAACAACACCTACCACAACTACCAGCACCACCACTACTACTACTAGTACTACCACCAGTACAACCACCACAACTACAACCACTGAAGCATCCAGGACTGATGGTACCCCATCTCCTGAACCTAAATGAGTTTACTTGAGAAAATTGCGGTCACAATGGAAAACTAATTAAGGACTAACTTCATTTACTGACGTTTCAAGCGGAGAATGATTCTCTGTTTGATTTTCCTAGAGGGTTATCCGATATATCGATATATATATCGAAATTTCGACATAAAAAATGAATATTTCATTATATATTTATTGATATCTCTATTAATATGCTATCATATAAATAACAATAAAATGTTAACGATTCACTATTATAAGTTTAGTAAAAAGAAATTAATATTGTCGGTATTAGTATGTTATCGATTTAAAGTAATCTTTCGAAATATTGTATTGATTATATCGATCACAAGAAATTTTTATATTGATCAAACCTGCAGTCCGATATTCTGAATTTCAACCCGCTTTTTTTCGCGATTGTAGACAGTGAAGAAGTTGACGTCGAAGAAGAACCCGTTGAGCCTGAAGTTACTACACCCACTCCAGAAACTACAACGCCTTACGTTCCTACCAACCAGTGCCGCTTACCTCTTCGCCCTGCAGGTGCGTGGTTTAAATAAATTCGTCAATTTAGTTTTATCAATAAGTTATTAAGTTATTTCTTTATATTCTTGTTATAAAATATATTTTTTTTGCCTTTTTTTCCTTGTGTGAAGATGATCCTGATGTCAGCGAGAGTAGCGGAAGACGTTTCGGTGACAACAGGCTCAGCTACATGGAGTACGCCACGCTGAAAGCACGTCACAGACAGCGCTCCGAGTTCTCTCTTCACTTCCGCACTTCCGTGCCTGCTGGAGTACTCTTCTATGCTGCTGACAGTCGCCACAGTGACCACATCTCGCTCTACCTGTCGGAAGGAAAAGTAACAAAGATAACGTCTTCTTCTCTTATTTTGTGTATTCCAATCTTTTCAATTTTTACTTTAGGTTTTGAATTTTTATCTCTTTTTAATTTATTTCATTTTATTACTTTCAAACTCTGAACTGTTGTGTCAGTTAAACTTTTACTAAATTTTCAGTTGATAGTTTTGGTTGATTCATTATTAATCATGAATTGCCTTTAGCTTCATTATTCGTTCAACTGCGGCTCGGGTGCTGCCTTGCTGGTCAGCGAGACTACCTACGATGACGAGCAGTGGCACCATGTGGTTTTCGCCCGAGACCAGAACAACGGAACCCTGGTCGTCGACAATGTCCTCGTCGCTGAGGGGCTTTCTCAAGGAGACACGCGAACTATCAATATCGATGTCCCTTATTTCGTCGGTGGTCTGCCGGAATCTTTGCAGACAGTCACTGAGCAAAACTTGGGCGTAAGAACAACTGATTCTTCATCTAAGCTCGTTAGACTTTAGTACTCGTACACGAGGTGTTGATGGTTTATGTTTTAATGGTATCTAATCCAGTGCACATATAATCATAGGGCGTGACGTCGGGATTCGTGGGATGTCTCAAAGATTTCCGCATGAGCAACAGGCCTGTAGAGCCCAAGTCCGTCACTGGAATCACCCCGTGCTCGCAGAAGGTCGAAGAAGGATCCTTCTTTAGTGTCGACGGTGGTTACATCAAAGCTCGTAAGTTTAACCTTTGAAAAAATCCATTTTATACTTATTTTGAATTATGTTTTAATTACGTTCATAATTATTTTGATTATATCATTATTAATACGCTGGTTAATTTACTGTCGCTCATAGAGGACAACTTCCGCGTGGGTCTTGATATTGAAATCTCGATGGAGATTAAACCTCGCAGCACCTCGGGCATGCTGCTGTCGGTGCACGCTCGTAGGGACTATCTGCTGCTGCAGATGGTCAACGGCGTGCTCAACTTCACCGTCGATAACGGTCGCGGTGCTATTTCTGCTGTCTATGTCCCACCGACGGAATTCTCGCTTTGCGATGGAGAGTGGCATTACATTCAAGGTTATTTTCTTTTCTTTTTTGTTGTTGTAGTAAACCGAATCTGTTTAAATTTTCCAGTTTACTCGACCATACCATCTGTTCTTGGTTAACTAATTCTTTTAATATTTACAGCTATCAAAGCAAAGAATGTTGTCACTCTGTCTGTGGATAACCTGTTCGTCGAGCCCGGCATTGGTGTAGCGGGGGTTTCTTCCACCGATACCAACCATCCTCTGTACATCGGTGGTCACCCGAACCCTGGATCCAGAGCGTTGCGCGGAGTGCTGACCACAGAGCAGTATGTTGGATGCATCCGCAGACTGCTGCTCAACAAGAATCCGATGCGCTTCACTCCCGAGCAGGCAGTCGGAAACGTTACTACCAGCACGTGCCCCGTCATCTAAATCTGAATTGTGTGGCTTTAACCAGTCCTTAAGGGGACACGTGTTTAACTGAAGTGCCAATACATTTTGATTTTGCAGCATAATTATAAAGCTCAAGGAAATAAGGTTCTTAAAGCAGATTGCAAGTTTGTTGGATCATTTGTGTAGTCATAAAGGCAGCAGAAATAGTACAGAGGGGCTCAAATTCTATAAAAAGAGGAAAGCGAAATGAGTGGAACGAAACAGGTTTGCAACTTCCAACTAGTCATCCTTATCAATTGCACCGTGCTTGAGGATGCGGGTGAACTCGACGTAATCGAACATTCCGTTCTTGATGGGAGCTTCCCTGTACATTTCCTCGACATCCTCTTCAGTGAATCTATCGCCCATTGTGACTAACAATTCCTTCAGTTTCTCTTCATTGATAATGCCCGAATTATCCTCGTCGAAACAGCCGAAGGCGTTCTTGATGACTTCTTCGGGATCGGTACCTTGTAGCCGCTCGCCAAACATCGTCAGGAACATGGTGAAGTTGATAGGTCCAGGCGCTTCGTTCATCATGCCTTCGAGATAATCTTCAGCTGGGTTCTTCCCTATTGAAACATGATAGACGTTTCGTGAAACGTAACTCTCCTGCGTGTCATAAACTTATTATCGATTCTAACATGTGCACCTACTGACATAATAACTACTATTCAACTGTAATGCTAGTAATCAATGTTACCCAATGATGCAAGCATGTCGTGCAAGTCCTCTTTATCGATGAATCCATCTCGGTTTTGGTCAATCATGTTGAAAGCTTCCTTAAATTCCTGAATCTGGGCTTGGTCAAACATGGCAAAGACGTTGGACGTCGCACGCTGAGCACGCTTCTTGGTGACTCCGCGACGAACGGCAGTTTTGCGGGACGACATTTCTAAAACGGAGCTCGGTTATTAACGACAGCTGCTTACATACGATTACATTCAAACGCCATCAGGCCAGTCAAGAACCCCCAAAAAATAACCTTAAACCCCCTGCTAAGTTCGCGTCCACCAACAAAGAATGAAGTTTGCAATGACGAATACCCACTCCTTTTAAAAATGCAAAACAATTAAAAAGGTTACACACCCTTTGCTTAATGCTTAATGAAGAATAAGCTACTTACCTATTAAAAATGTATGTGTTCACACAATAAAAACGAAAGTCGTAAAGTTCAAAACCGAAACAGAAGACGCTTGGGAAAATAACGACTAGAGTCGGGCAACACCCTTGTTTTCTGACGTCTGTTGCACATATGTGTGGAACCGGATCCAGTACGAATCAGTATGACGTCACTTTATCCGATTACTTCATTATTTGTAATCATTTACAACAATCTAATGCCATAAGTTTAGTTTTATTTTAAAAATAAGCAGCACGACGTTTAGTTGCGACATTCAGAGCTTGGTAGTTCATTATATTTCCAATTAAGCGCAATAATACAAATCAAATTACAATGACACCGTGAAAGAATACATCAACAACAAACTCATATCTCGCAGCCTTATGGCTTTTCAAAGTAAACTTTAACATCGTAACTCGCAAAATTAGACAGAAACCGGAATTCCACTATTAATAGTTAATTATAACTAAATAAGTTAATATAACTGTTAACTAGTTTAACAGCTAGACGTCACTGAAATAATGGTTTCGTGAAGAGCAGTTTCAAGACTTCACTCGACGAATCTACTATTGAAGACTTTCTTCCTTTACATATTTACTATCACGTTGTCGTGGGTTTACGACGTAAACTACCAAACTAGTTGCGCATCTTCAGTAATTCGACCCTAGTAATTAGCCAAACCGCAGCCAGTTCGCCGAAATCTTAATGCCCAAAAATGTAAAACCACGCGCTTTCATATGAAAACTCCTTAGGCGGGCGCCATTTTGAGCGCCGTCCATATCCTGTACCTATATGTTCACTTTTTAACCCTATTTTTAAATTCAGCTGCATATCTTGCATACACAGAAGATACATTTAACTTTTAAGTTGATTAGTAACAAAACACTTTACTGAATTGAATATCATTGAATTGGTCATACACCTTGTTGTTTTAAGCAACGCCAAATTTATTCTTTCCCCAGAGTGTAGAACTAATTGGGTTTTGACTCGTGTAACCTAGATATGATAGTCGAGCAAGGTGATCAGCAAACTAGGGCGTTTTGGTTGTTATTTAGATGGGCGTGGATTTCTTGGTTAAATCACAACAGCGCTTGGGTGGATCCCTGTGGAAAATGTGCTTCCCAGTTGAGTCAGCGGTTGCATTTATCAACAAGGCATCTCCTTGTAAGGGAAAACCAAAAGGCCAACCCATGTGTTTGTCCTTTTTTTCTTCTGCACCTAACCTTCAGTTTAAAACTAGAAATATTGAAAGGATATTTAAATACAGAAAGAGAAAGCTAGCAGCTAATAGTTTACTTTGCTGTCGTTCGTATTAGCAGGGAAGCGTAAATGTTACATTTAATCAATGACATTCAATGAAGCGGGTAAGTTTCTTTAAAAATTCAGCTTTTCTCTTTCTTGTCTTTTAATTTCAAAGATGAAGAAGAGCAGAAGGGTTCAAGCAGTCTCAGCGTCAGTTTTCTCAGGATCCTCTTCGAAATCAGCTTCGTCGTCAGCGGTCGCTTCTTGATACTGCTGATATTCGGAGACCAGGTCATTCATATTGGATTCGGCCTCGGTGAATTCCATCTCATCCATGCCTTCTCCAGTGTACCAGTGAAGGAAAGCCTTACGACGGAACATGGCAGTGAACTGCTCAGAGATGCGCTTGAACAGCTCCTGAATGGCAGTGGAATTACCGATGAAAGTAGCCGCCATCTTGAGTCCACGAGGCGGGATATCGCAGACGGCCGTCTTGACATTGTTGGGGATCCACTCGACAAAGTAGGACGAGTTCTTGTTCTGGATGTTGAGCATTTGCTCGTCGACCTCCTTCATGGACATGCGACCTCGGAAAACAGCGGCTACGGTCAAGTAGCGTCCGTGGCGGGGATCGCAAGCAGCCATCATGTTCTTAGCATCGAACATCTGCTGAGTTAGCTCGGGTACCGTCAGCGCGCGGTACTGCTGAGACCCGCGGGCGGTCAGCGGAGCAAAGCCCGGCATGAAGAAGTGGAGTCGAGGGAAGGGCACCATGTTGACGGCCAATTTCCGAAGATCCGCATTCAACTGTCCGGGGAAACGGAGACAAGTTGTCACTCCGGACATGGTGAGAGACACCAGATGGTTCAGGTCGCCGTAAGTCGGAGTGGTCAGTTTCAGGGTGCGGAAGCAGATATCGTACAGAGCCTCGTTATCGATACAATAGGTTTCATCGGTGTTTTCGACCAGCTGGTGTACGGAGAGTGTAGCGTTGTACGGTTCTACCACCGTGTCTGATACTTTAGGGGAAGGTACCACCGAGTAGGTGTTCATGATACGATCCGGATACTCTTCACGGATCTTGGAAATGAGTAGGGTACCCATTCCGGATCCGGTTCCTCCACCCAGGGAGTGAGTCATCTGGAACCCCTGGAGACAGTCGCAGCTTTCAGCTTCCTTGCGGACAACGTCTAGAACGGAATCGACCAGTTCGGCTCCCTCGGTGTAGTGGCCTTTAGCCCAGTTGTTACCGGCACCACTCTGTCCGAAGACGAAGTTATCCGGACGGAAGAGCTGACCGAACGGACCCGAGCGGACGGAATCCATGGTGCCGGGTTCAAGGTCGACCAGGATGGCACGGGGGACGTACTTGCCGGTACCCGCTTCATTGTAGTAGACGCTGATGCGTTCTAACTGCAGTTCGGAATCGCCTTGGTACGTTCCGTTGGGCTGGATTCCATGTTCGTCGGAGATGATCTCCCAAAACTGTGTTTTTTATATAACAACAAATAATTAGAGCTAAATCAAATTTAATACAATTAAATAATAAGTAACTGGATCAATCTAAGTGAATAAGACACACTTACATCATTGACGTTTATATTGAATTGTAAAATCACAGTTAATTCATTAATTTATATAAATTAGCTTAATTCATTTAGAAACTATCTCCACCTATTTTTAACTACTAGTTTGTTTAAGGTATCTAGCTAGTATTTCTGCTGAAATAGCTATAACCACATTAAATTAACCTTAATTGCATTAAAATTTACCCCAAAAATAGCAAGTCTGCTGGCTTGAGACTAAAGCAGTCCAGCCATAGAAAACTAACCACATTACTTAAATTATGAATGAACTCAAATTACATCTTATTTACCTTGGCACCAATTTGGTTTCCGCACTGACCGGCTTGAATATGAACAATCTCGCGCATTTTCTCTCACCAGTTTCGTCCTCAGAGGAGAGTGCTCAGACTCCTCATCCGGGCGCGCTTCTTTTTAAAGCATCGGTCCCACGAGTCACGTGACTCGCCCTTACCTTCACCACAAAGACGCTCTGCTATTGGCTGCCGCAGACCCAGCCTTTTAAGGAACGGATGATGTCATTGGCCGCCAGTGGGATGCTGCATACTCCGGGCGAAAATTGAGAAAAATCAGTTTATCTTCCCCACGTCTCTGACTTGATCCTTTTAGTAGATTACTCTTATCGAGCATAACTGTATATCTTTAATTATAGTTTAAAACTGAAAGTAGTCTTTTAAACTATTTGTATAAGAGGCACACGAATGACTCACCTGTGCCATTATTCCATAAATGGCACTAGTCAGCACTGGGAAACCAGTCTACCTACAAACGCAAACAAAAAGGAAAGCGAAATATTTACAATAAATACCAGAAAAAAATCCGGCTTTCTTGGCCATTTGAAGACATCGCTATTAGTAATATGTTCGTGGAATTCACAACAGGTAATATTCCCCATCTGAAAATTCCAATAAAGTAAAAGACCCTGCAAGGATTTACGCTCTGCGCTAGGTGCGTTAAAAAAGGATTCATGGGTATTACTCACTCCCTTGCAGTGTAACCCAGACGGGATCAATACCGCAGTCTGGATCAATGATGCGAGGTTCTACCGGGTTGATTACCGGTTAACTTAGTCAAGTAATATTTAATTTAAACCTGGAAAAATTAGACATACAATATTTCATTCCCGCATAAAAGTGTACTTTTTCTAGAGCAACACAGATAATCTGTTTGGATGAAGGTGATCCAGAGATTTCGGTAGCCGCATTCTTGACCTAGGTATTTAAATAAAAAGCGTCATTTTTTTAAATCAACAAGGTTATTAAATTAAATTTCAATGTAACTGATAAGAAATTAAACGTAAAAACTCCATTCCAGCAAAGTGTGTATTCTTATGACGCAATATATATGATCTCTATGGACAAGGTCGAATCAGAATAAATTTTCAAAATTTACAGACCGGCTAGTAGTTTGGTAGCCTCTTTCTTGACCTAAACATTAAATAAAAAGCGTTAATTAATTCAAAACTAAATAGTAATTAAAGACGGAATACTTCAACGTCTTCCGCAGTGTGCGAGGGATAGTCGCGAGCCCTCTCTAGGTAACTTTTAGCACTTGGCTTGTCGCTCAACTTCAAATAGGTTTTGCCGATCATCAGTAAATTCGTACTGGAGAAAAAGATTACTGTTCATTCAGAATAATTGATAAAGTTAGAATTAACATAAGTTTAATTGCAGTTAAAAATTTTCAGTAAAATAAACAAATGGAACCTATAAAAGTTGGGCTCGACTTCCTCCGCCTTGAGAAAGTGCTCGAGAGCTTCGTTGAAACTGGATGACGGAGGGGTGGCGAACAGGGCCGACGCGATCTGTCGCTGGTACCACGGCAGGTCCGCTACCGAGAAGCACCTGCTTGGCCATTGCGATTTAAATAATAAATGGTTTCAAAGATAGCAATTTCTGAAATAGGAATCACCAGTATCCCAACAAGTGCCACGACGTTCCGTCTCGGGGGTTCAGCTTGCACGCCGACTCAATGTGCTTCTTCACGTTGTACGATTCCGAGATCCTCTTCTTCAGGCCGTCGTAGGATGACTTCTTGTCGAGGAGGATGAACATCCATTTGTGAATGGCGAAGTTGTTTTCGTCCAGCTGCAGGGCCCTCTCCACGTAACCGTAAGCTTCCAGGTCGAGCGACTTCCGTTCTGAGTCGCTGTTGGAGAGTTTGGCTACTTCATACGCAGCCCTGGCAAGACGCCAGAGGACTTCGGCATTGTCACAATCCTGGGAGAAGAACATGAATAAAGATGTTCTAATTATTTTTCTTGGAGGTAAATTTGACAGAAGTTCTGTTTTAAATTTTTACGTTGATCTAGTCGTTATAACATTAAGCAATATGCTTCACACGTCCTTGTATCGTACATCTATATGCAAGCTGCATTTAGATTTAGATTTCAAAAAGTACCTTGAATGGTAAGAGTAGGGCGTACAGCTTTGAATAGGAATGTTCGTTGTACAAAAAGTCGGCTTCCTGAATCAGTCTCATCAGATGATCCTTGTCGACTGAAGCGGTCAACGCGTAGACAGCGGGCACGAGGCATACCGTGAATGTCCTTGCACGTTTTGCAAACTACAGGAATATGCATCTGAATTAGTTTCAGTCTTAGGTTAACGTACTTATAACTTTGTTAAGCATTCGCCAAACGTCTTCTGCAAGGACATAGATACGATTCAACTTTTATTAGGCTGGCAGTTATTCAGTTGAAACTTTTTCAAATTACTAACCTGCTGAGCATACGAAACCAGAGTCAGGGTCCTCTGCAGCGCAGCTTTCCAGGTGTGAGTTTTAATGAATTGCCAACGACGAATCAAGTTCATATCTCGTAGAAAACCATTCCGTGCAAGGGACACCATATTGCTGAAATGCAGAGGCTTCGTTGGATTCTGACAGATAAGAACAGAATGAATCCAAGGTCCAAGTTCAGTGCTTTATACTCGAGCCGTGTGTATGAGCGATTTTGTTTGTTTTGGTTATTTTGACGCGTGGCAGACGCCATCTGTTAACTCCTACGGAAGTAACATCTAACAACAGCTGAACTGCATAAATTTGTATAATTCAATTTAATGCATATTTTTTCATTATTAGCGTATAATTCAATTCACTTAGGTTTACTAGCCTCTGGAAATTGCAGTAACAGAGTTTTCTGTTTAAACTTTTTAGAGAATTGATAAGACATCATCAGGAGTGTTCAACAATGTGAATTGCTTAACAAAACGTGCGAAGTTTAAATCGACGGATCTTCAGAACAACTGAAGTTTGGTTGGAGTATTATTTAATTATTCAAGTTCTTTAACAATTAACAACTTAAAAAATAGCAAATAGCTTTGTCAACTTGGAAAAAGCTTTCTGTGAGCAAACGGTATTCTAGTTTTCTGAAAACTGAATTCGTCAACTGTTTTACGCACAATATTCCTTTCAAGTTAAACTAATTAGTATCGGAAAAAGTTAACAATTGCATTTTGTAACCGTTGACCTAAGTTCCTTAACAAGCCAATATGAAGCCTAATACAATTCAATATGAATCGCGTTTTTGTTGTTTCCCGCTAGAGGCCACTAGCAAGTTGGTTTTTGAAGACAAGTAGCAAATCGCCGACGTCTGGTGTGCAGGCGTTTAACAGCGTGACACTGAAGTATTTCCACTTCAAAAGAACACCTAACTCTTCAAACAGCGCCAACTTATAACCATTAGCCAACATTACAACATCAAAATATTAACATTCAATGATGTTTACCACGAATGTTAAGCAAACCTTTTAACCTTTCAAACTGCGCTCAGTACAGAGAAAACTTTCAAAATGGTTTCAAAACGGCGTATCTTCTTTATATACTTTGAGGCTAATATCACACAGTAATCTAATTTAATCAGGTACTGCATTTTTAATTATTTTGATTAAAAATGTAGTGGAATTGATGATTAATATGATATAAACTATTATTAGAGTCACGCATAAACCTAGACGTTGTCATTTGAAACAAAATAAATTAGTTTAAAATGAATTAAATTAGTAACATACATTTCAACTTGATCACATTTTCATCAAGATTTATGAATAAATGTATTAACTACATAAGGAGTAATTGCAATGCTCCACATGGGGAAAAACGAGGAACATGGAAAACAAGTGGAAGTACTACCGACACCCTATTCACTGCTATTCACGCTTTACTCGTCAGTACAGCTTTGGCCGTCGCTGAGGCAGGCCATCAAACCCAATGCTGCGCTGGCGGATTTTCATCGTTTGAAATTTAAATTTGGCGCCTTTCTGCGAAGTTGCAACCGGAAGTAGCATCTGCACCCGTAGGGGCGGAGCCAGCAGAAATTTGAAATTATCACTTAAACGAGATTAACCAATGGCGTTTAATCACACCGTTCGTTGAGTCGCGAAGAAAAGAGAGAACAAGCGATCGATCGCAGCGGCCGAGGAACATACAGGCGTCCGTTTGTAATCGGATTTTCGCACACGTTTGACACAAGGGGCAGGAAAGGGGGGCATCTCGTTAACAAGAACGTTTTTTTTTTAAAAAAGCATAAAATGGAGACCAGCCTTGATAAGGAGTGCAGTGCCATAGGGGCGTTATTCCAGCAAGTCATAGGCGATATGAAGGTAAATTAAATAAGAATAAGAATAATTAAGCGCTAAAGTACAAACGTCAGTACATCGAAAGTGTTGAAAGTAAAAGCGCTTTCTAACATAGTACCATTTAACCAAGGATTCTTGAGAGATTCTCGCTCTAGGCTCTTTTAATAAAGGGTGGGGGGGGTAGAATAAGGAAAAAGATTCTCGGAATTGCCAACCCTCCTTTTTCGACAAGGTCTGTTGAGTTTTGAACCCCATTGATAAACTGGACATTTCAAGTGCGTTCAGTGTTTATGTTCTTCGCTCTTGTACACGCACAAAAAAACAAAAAAACAAGAGAGATTCCGATACTTGAAAAAGTATTATAATTTTAATTCAAATTTTAATTTATCCAGAAGTATTTACACCCCGTGAACTTGTGTTTGAAATAGTAAATAAAGAAGTGATGATAAGTGGTTTGAATGATGCAAAGTTCCGTAGTTTTCGACTGTAGGGCTTTTATACCCGGCAGGGGATAATATAGAAACGATTAGAGGAAGCCCCAATGAAAACTGGTTTCTCGTATATATTTTTCAAATTGGGATGAAGGTCCAACCTGGGGAAGTATTTTTAACTAACATTAAATATATTAATTTTTTTACGCGAAATGGCACTGGTAAAGAGGCAGATAAATTATGACTGTAAATGTAATCATTTATTATTATTACTATTATTAATATTAGTGTAATTTGTATAAGTTATAGTTATTGGTCATATTTTATGGTTATTTATTTCTTGTTGAAATTTTTGCAGGCGACAACACCGCTGTGGGAGGATTTCTTATCCAAAGCGGCTAAACTGCACACTGTGCTCAAGTAAGTTTCTTAATAAACCGCTTAACACGGTGAAAAAGCGGAAGTTTGACCCCCCCTCCGTACCCTCCGTCCGTCCAACCTCACCACCAAACGGTACATGTGTTTATGCGACTGACCGGAAATGAGGATTCTGTCCGAAACGCGCTACAAGAAAACAAACTCGAACTGTCGATACTGAAATGTTGGGATCCTCTTATATATCGATATTTAACAATCGATTCATAGTGTATATCGATAACTTCCCACTGTCGCGAGTAATCGATAAAAAAATGCCTGATTCATCTTAATTATCGATACGTAGTGGTCGATTGGGTTCGGATATCGATATTGTCTTATGTATCGACACCGAATGGTGAATGTTTATTTGATTATGTATAATTTTCTTAGTTGAAAAATAATTCCAGTTCGTTGATATTGTCCTGAAATTTAATTTTAATTGTCCTGTTTTGAATTTGAAGTCGAAATTGTAAGAAACTGTTTTTGTAAACATTTCAAATAGGTCGGCGCTGTCTGTGGTAGGGGCGTATCTGGACGCGTTTCAAAAGATTGCGGATGCTGCGACCAACGCAAAGGGTATATCTCGGTCTTACTGCTTTTTACTATTCAGATTTTCAGTTATTGAATATAATCATTAAATAATTAACGGTGAATATAAAATAACAATAATGGTAATAATTAATTAAAAATAATAATTTCGAAGAAATAGAAGCCGCAGAACAGGTCTATTTACCCGACATTTAACCTCTGACCTGTCAGTTTCCAATTGAATTTTGTTGTTAATGACAGTTGCCAGGCTTTAGTGAATGAGAATTAAATTAGAGATATATATATTAATAGCACAGATTAAAGATAATACATCGGCTGGATAATGTAGTGGTCATGCCGAACGAGATCATTACATTGTTATTTAATGCAAGAGACCGAAAAAGGAGATACTTGGTTTTAGGGGGAAAAAATTGTTGAATCGTTTCGGGTCTTTGTCCGCTGCTGCACGAGGACGACGCCCTGGACGCCCTTTTACAATGGCCATTGTCGCTTGTATGAGTAAAATAGGGGAAGAGATCGGGCGAAAAAACGGCAGGCCGTAGATAGATGGATAGATAGATTGGTAGATAGATAGGTAGATAGATAGGTNGATAGATAGATAGATAGATAGATAGGTAGATAGATAGATAGATAGATAGATAGATAGATACATAGATAGATAGATACATAGATAGATACATAGATAGATATAGATATATATATAGATAGATAGTCATATAGATAGGTAGATAGGCACTCATTAGAACTATCGATAATCTCAAAGGAAACCATCATTACCTGATCAAGATACAATTCCGGTTAATAGCAACTATTATTTAGGTTAACTATAATACTGAGATGAAATCTACGAAAAAAATATACGGTTCAAAATACCGGAAAGTTACGGTTTAAACTTTAAGAGAACTCTTAAAGCAAACTTAAGCATTTAACTTTAAAAGGTTTAGTGACTTGCTAATATACATTAAGAAATTCATATTATCATGATTAACCTTTAATTAACCCTTTCAGGTTTACAGCACAAAAGTCACTCAAACTGTTTTACTGTGTCTCTTACTATTAAACTCTAATTCGGTCAAAACCTCAATTAAAATTAAAACTACTTCAAAATAATAGCAAAGCTGACTATTCACAAACAAATCTATCCATCCGATCTATCAAACCAACTACTGGTGAATCATTTCACCTTTATCACCTACTGAGGAATTCAACCTAATTCCAACCCTGCTGCCATATTACTAACAACAATAAAACTTTAACAGACCAATGCTTAATTCAACGAGGTAATCTAATTAACTACCAAATATTCCATGTTAATCATAATTTCAAATGTCATTATTTAAAGATTCTTAATTGCATGCTATGGCTGATTAGTATTGAATCAAAACTTATACTATGTTTCCAGTCCGTGTACGATGAAAGCCCGTGGAATAGCCTGCGGTTATAATCGATTTCTCCATATCAAGAGCCCTGTATTTATCCACCACGCTGTGGAGAGGAACCCGAATCCCGCGGGAGCCGTATAATTGAAATGACAGCAATTACCTTCAAACTGTTCCATGCGTTTAAAAGATCATACCCTTGCGCGCACTGGAAACTATTCTCGAGGCGGCTGTATAATTCGATCTATTCACCGATGACTAAAAGAGGCGGTCGAGGATATAAGCTGGGCACTGGAGAAGCTATCGCTCTATCTTTAATTATCAGCGCTTACGTATTAGACCGCTCGTCTGGGTCTTTGATTACAGTGATATCGTCTCGTGGAATGGCACACCAAGGGAAAATGTATAGACCTCACATGGACAAGTTTTGTTAGAAATATGTCGAACGTGTGAAAATCACGTGGTTTCATACTTCGACACCAGATTTACAAATATAGATAGATAGATAGATACATAGATAGACATATAAATAGATAGGTAGAAAGACAGATAGACAGATAGATAGATAGTTAGATAGATAAATAGGTAGAAAGATAGACAGATAAATGGATAGATAGATAGATGGATAGATTGACAGATAGATAGGCGGATAGACAGATAGATAGATAGATAGATAGATAGATAGATAGATAGATAGATAGTACATAGATACATAGATAGACAGATAGATAGATAGATAGATAGGTAGATAGATAGTACATAGATACATAGATAGACAGATAGATAGATAGATAGATAGGTAGATAGATAGTACATAGATACATAGATAGACAGATACATAGATAGATAGATAGATAGAAGGATAGACTGATAGATAGATAGGCAGATAGACAGACAGATAGATGGATAGATAGATAGATAGATTGATTGATTGATAGATAGATAGATAGATAGATAGATAGATAGATAGATAGGTAAAATGAGAACAAGCCAAATAACTACCCTGATTAATGAATGAACCGAATATCTGATTAACTAAAGCCAATTAATATAACTGTGTTTGGTGATGAGGTGCTTTTTCATTGTAACCAATGTACTGGTTACTATGGTTAACTTCTATAGGCTTTTATTATTAGCGCAATTGTCACGTCCTGTACAACGACGTACAGTCCCTAGTGCAAACTACTGGTCCGCCTATTAACAAGCCAGCAACAAGCCATTATCAAGCAATAACCGACAATATTCACCAATTCTCTGTATACACCACCATTTGAAACCACGTTTGAAGATTCTTGATCTAGCTTTATGTTGCTGAACTACTAGACGCTAGTATTGTACTAATCAATTCCAACGCTAATCGACTGGCTACTCAACTACCTAGTTACTAATGCGATTACACTTTACACTTCGTGTCCCGTTCAATCACAAGTTATCCAGATGGATTCATAATCGAGTTATAATCAAGATGCTTATTGAGATTTGATTCTCGTTCATGATGATATTGGTGGTGACTAATTTGTGTCGGGGTTGCGAACCCCCCCGTGTGCTTGTGGCGGCGTAGACGAGAGAATATCATTGCCAGGCAGGTGGGACATTTGACGAGCTGTAAAAATCACACCCTCCCGTGGCTTTATAGCCCGCTGCCAAAAGTTACAATGATGCTGTGAATCACGCTGATTCATAATTCTCTGTGACTCGACGACTTGTATCCCTTCTCAGGATTTACAAGAATCCGACAAGGAATCCCGACGAAAGAATCGAATTCCCATAACTTGAATATCGACTATTAGAAATTAACCTTTACGTCAATTTGAAAATTATTTCAATTAACTGACTTTTAAGTTAATTAAGATATGCACAGTACAAATTAGAGTATCAAATTTGTAAAAATTAACCTTACTTTCAACTTAACAGATACTTCAGTGATCTGACTATCTATTTGATTATAATATATATATAATAAAAACTCAGCGAATACTACTTATATACGTATCAAATATTAAAATTAACCAAATTAAATTTTAAATTATTTCATTTATTCAACTCATAGGTCGATTGATATATATGTTAACTATTCATTATAAGATTCTATAAGAATAAGAGTGTCTAAAGGCAAGAGTGGCGAACCCCATTGGTTATTTATTCGCTATTGAAATTCGTCACGGACCGTTGGGAAAATTATGAAAAATTATCGTACGTGAGCTATAAATGAATTGTGTTCACCTTTTTTAAACGTCTATTATCGTTATAGGTCTTTTATTATTCTCTTTAAATGTCCCATAGCTATTACAGGTATCTATCTATCTATCTATCTATCTTTCTATTCTTCTATCTGTCTATCTGTCCATCTATCTATCTATAAATATGTCTGTCTAACTATCTATCTATTTAAGTATCTATCCATCCATCTATCGATCTAACTATCTATCCATCTGTCTGTCTGTGTCTGTTTGTATATCTGTCTACCTGTTTAACTATATTTATATCTATCTATCTGTCTATCTACCTATCTACCTATCTGTCTACCTATCATTAAGTTATGGAGTTACTCGTTATATTATTACATTTAATTGAAGATTTTAATAAATTAGGGTTAATGCTGTTTTAATACTGTAAATGAATTCGTTAAGGAGTTTTAAATCTTTCCTGTTTTTTAAAAAAAGCTGAAAGTTTCAAGTGTAGAGACACTTGAATATCTGAAGAAGCTTTGAAGCTCTCGAGCCAACAACTTTGAAGAGTGCGTGCGTTTAAAGGTTCTTAACAGTTTAGATTATGTGTAAAAATTATTTGAATAGAAAATTCAGTTAATTGAATAATATATACAAGGTGAAATATAGCTAAATTAACGTTCTGTTGTTAAAAATTGTCTACCTATCTGTCAATTTTTCTATCTATCTATAGTCTGTCTGTCTGTTTGCCTATCTGTCTACCTATCTATCTCTCTATCTCTCTATGTATCTATCTATCTATCCATATCTATCTATCTATCTATCTACCTATCTATCTATCTGTCTGTCTGTATGTGTGTCTACCTATTTATCTCTCTGTCTATCTATCTCTCTATCTATCTATCTATCTAAAAAAAAGTAAAGATCAGATAATTTTTCAGATGATTTATGTCTTGACTTCATTTAGCTGGCCTTTGAATGTGAAGATAATTCAAAACTGGAGGAAAATTTACACGAGCTGTAATTCTTCTTTCTTGTATAAGAAGGAGTTATACGTAAGAGTATGTATGCACAGCGGGTGTCCAGAAATCCAAGAAGTTCAGAAAAAGGAGCAAAGTATATTATTACGTCACTAACGAGTCGATTTCGAGTTACGATTTTGCAGAAGTTATGCTAATTCGTGATATTACATGATTGACGTAGTTGACTTGAGTATTATTTCGGGTTGTAAACACTCTATCTATCTATCTGTCTATCTATCTATCTATCTATCTATCTATCTATCTATTTATTTATTTATCTATCTGTCTGGCTATCAATCTATCAACCATCAATCTAGCTATCTATCTATATGTCTATCTATCTATCTATTTATCTATCTATATGTATACCTCTGATCTGATAGATCTGTCTATCTCTCTGCCTCTCTATTTTTCCATCTGTCTAACTTTCTATCTACCTATCTATCTGTCTATCTGTCTATCTGTCTATCTGTCTATCTGTCTATCTACCTATCTACCTATCTATCTACCTATCTATCTATCTATCTACCTACCTATCTAATCTATCTATCTATCTATCTATCTATCTACTTATCTACTTATCTAACTAACTATCTATATGCATTTGACAAACTCACAATAGTGTTCTGGAAGATAAACCAATATAGAAAAATTCCGTGTATGAAACCAAATGACAAGAATCTGGAATATCCAGAGAACGATTCCCAGCACGTGACCGGGTATTTCATGGATTATGAAAAGCGACATTTTGAAGGGAAGGAGGTTGCACAGCTGTGTGGGTCATTTGAAAAATCTCCCAACACTTGAGAATGTCTCTTGTTTTCGTCGCTTCATTTGTTTGCAGCAGTCAGAGCTCAGAGCAGACCAATGCAAAAACCTTCACAGCTGCCACCAGTCCCCCGCATTCTTTTCCAAAAATCCACAACACATAAAAAGTCGACTAGATTGTTCAAAATTAAAATTCCATAGAATTCATATTCAATAATAAAAATAATATTATAAATATACAAATATTAACATCAAACGAATTTAGTGTGAGTTAAGAAAGGAAACTTTTAGAAATACCGGAAATCCGACTAATGCGGATCGGGACAGTGAGAATGTTTATTCGATTTGACTAAAAAGTAAACAGACTAAACATCTAATAAAACACACTGTGACAGGAACAAAACACTGTAAACAGACAGATTTGACTAAAAATAAAACAGAATCCGACAAACAGTAATTCTAGTGATTGGAAAGTACGGACTTGGTATAGATAGATAGGTTGATGAGTTGGTAGATACAGTGTTAGATATTTGGATGGGCAGCTAGGTAGTATATGGTTTTCTAATAAGACGAAATAGTGAACATATATAGATAGATAGACAGATGCTACTAGACGGGTTGAATGGATGGACAGCTAGATAGATCTCTAGGTACGTAGCTGTTTAGATAGATATAGATGCATAGATAAGTGGACAATGGGTAGACAGACAGAGAGACAGAATAGATAGATAGATAGATAGATAAGATAAATGGGTCGGCAGATAAATAAGTAGACAGATGATAGGCAGGCAGACATACATATATAAACAGATAGATAGATAGATACATAGATAGATAGATAGATAGATAGATAGATAGATAGATATGAGATAGATAGATAGATAGGTAGGTAGATAGGTAGATAGGTAGATAGGTAGATAAGTAGATAAGTAGATAGATAGATAGATGGATAGATGGATAAGATAAATGGATAGGCAGATAAATAAGTAGACAGATGATAGGCAGGCAGACATATATATATAGATAGATAGATAGATAGATAGATAGATAGATAGATGAATAGACAGATAGAGAGGTAGAGAGGTAGATAGATAGATAAATATAAGATAGATAGATAGGTAGATAAGTAGATAAGTAGATAGATAGATAGACAGACAGATAGATAGATAGATATATAGATCGATAGATAAATAAATAGACAGATAGAGAAGTAGAGAGGTAGATTAGATAGATAGGTAAATAGATAGATGAGTAGGCCCAATTAATTATTAAAAAGATAGGTAGATAGATAGATAGACAGCCCCAACAAGCTGGTTAAAAACCCATTTTAAAAAAATCCCGGCAGTTTATCCTGTTGCCGTGTTGTTTGTTTGTTTGTTATAAATATTCAAATGCGGCGCGGCGGTTTTCTGTAATGAGAACAAGGAAAAGGTGTTGTTGTGTTGCTTTTCATATAAGCAGATTAGGGCCCCCTGACACATCAAGGAAATTCCGGCATAGCGTAACCTGTTGTAATTGAAAACTATGCGGAATCCAATTATCTCCTTATCACGCTCGTTAACTTCTCCTATAAGCGGGGTCTGCGACTTCTACATGTCCCCGTCCAAATCTTATCCGCGAGCGAAGGAATCCAAACGAATGACGGATAGATCTCGTCAGCTACTGTTACAGTCTACAAAGTCGAGTCTGTGTTGGAGAAAAGTTGATTGGTTATTGCTCCTACAGTTTCAAAGTTATGGCTACCAAAAAAATACTGTGGGTAGACCGTATAGTACTTTATGCACCCTTAAAGTTTCGTTGAAATAGATCTGTTAGTTTAGCCAGAATAAAATCCTAAAGATTAAAAAATGACGAAGTTTTTCCGCCATTCAGGTTTGGTCAGGTTCTTGGCTCTAGACTGAAGTAAATACCGTTGATTTTCACCCATCAAATGCAATTCACCAAACAATAGTCAACTACTTATCTATGATTAAAACTACAACTGTAGTATATCTGTCGTATAGTTAGTTAAAACTATGAGTAACATTAACTCGTTTAAAACCAGTAGTAAAAGAACAATAGTAATGTTTTTTTCATGTTGAAAGTATGCGGTTTTAAAAACGACAGTAATTACATGAACAGTTAATTAAGTTTGTGTATTTTTTTCTAGATAATAAGAAACCTCTCGTGTGTCTGTTTTAGAGATTGTCGCCGGTCACATAGACTCTGCCGGGTGGTACTTTATCAGATCCCAACCGGCCCCAGAACCGCACTTTTACCTCTCTATCTATCGATCGATCTATCTCTCTATTATCTAACTATCTATTCTGTCTCTCTGTCTGTCTACCCATTCATCTATCTATCTGTCTATCTATCTATCTATCTATCTATCTATCTGTCTGCCTGTCTTTCTATCTGTAATTCTATCTACCTATCGATCTATCTGTCTTTCTACCTATCGATCCTATCTATCTGTCTATCTATCTATCGATTCTGTCTGTCTATTATGTCTCTCTCTGTGTTTACCCATTTATCCATCTATCTATCTATCTATCTGTTTGTCTGTCTATCTATCTATCTAATGTAACCCATCTGTGTGCATATAGCCAGTTGGGTTCTGAGGCCGGTTGGGATGTGATGATGCGCTGCCGGGTGCGGTATTTCTTTGTTGGTTAATGGACTTGCGCGTTCTCAGGGCATCACCTAACACTATTGACCCGGGCTGACCTTTCTGGTCAAGAGGACTCTCATATGGCTTGCTCAATGGGGAAACCATTTGCCACTTCTCAATGTCCCCTATCCCCTTGGTCCGCCCTTTTAAAACTTACCACAAGATTTCTTGTTTAAAAGAAAATAATATTTTTTTCATCTATCTATCTAATTATTTATCTATTTAACCATCTATCTACCTACCAATTTATCTATCTATCTATCTACCTATCTGTCTATCTATAAATTTATGTATTTGTCTGTCCGTCTATCTATCTGTCTATCTGTCTATATATCTATCTATCTATCTATCTTTCTATCTATCTTTCTATATGTCTATCTATCTATCTTCTTATCTGTTTATCTGTCTATCTCTCTGTTTTTTCTGTCTAACTATCGATCTATCTATCCATCTATCTGTCTACCTAGCTACCTGTCTATCTATCTACCTATGCGCCTGTCGACCTGTCTGTATATCGGGTAGCTTAGTAGTTAACAAGCCAGCTATCCTAATTTAAAAGCGTCATAACTATCAATCTACTTACTTCTCTGTCTCGTCACCTAATCTAGCGATTTAGCTGGCCATCTAACTATCTATCTACTCTTATATCTATCCATCCATTCATTGGTCTATCCATCTGCGTAGTTAACCCAACTATTTACCTATCTCTTTTTCAAGAACCCGATAATAACAATGAAAGTTAAAAGAGTTAAAAACAGAGTATACTGTTATAATATCCCTAGTTTCATTCTACAGTACAGTTATCAGTTAACTTTTTTTCAAACACCACCATACACATATGCTCGTTTCCGACTTATAACAACTGGTTTCAATAGCCGAAATTCTTAACAAATGTTTCCTGTTATGACTTCCCTGTTGTAACTGTCACCAGCGTCAAAGGAGAGAGAATGCGCCGGTTCTGCTAGCACCCAGTATCTGTCTTCAAAAATCATGACCCCAGGTCACCAATGGCACAAGTTTCCACAGAGGGGTCGAAATTCGGAAATTTTTTTTAATATTTAGAACATAACTTTAAATCTGGGCAACTGAACCTAATTATAGTCTATTCAGTTTATCAATGGATTAAATAATAAATAGACATTACTAATTGCTCAATAATAAGTTCAGTAATGATTAAAACAATAAGTTTTGGACACAAGGTCGGGAGAAGGTGAATCTAGCAAGTTTCTACCGAGTTGCGCACCCCGGTCCACAGTTGGGGTTTCTGCGGCGGGGGTGAAACTCGCGAGATGCGGATCAGCGACATGGCAGCGCTGCTTCAAGAAGTCGTTTATCATTGGGCTCATTTGAAACTTAAATTGAGAACACGTTTCTGTATGCCAGCCCCTCGAGAGGATATAGAAAACAGCTGCTGTTCCGCGATACTCTGCCACGTTAGGGCTTTTCTTTAATGACAATAGACAAGACAGGAATGATCAGATTTCCTTCCGTAAGAGGAGATTCTTAGATGTTAGATGTTTATGTATATAAATAGGTATATATTGGTTTTTTTTTTTTTCTTTCCATGAAAGGGGCATTCAGGNGCTTTTCAAACATTTCAAACTAGGTTTCCAAGTTTTTGAATTTTGATGTGAAAACTTTTGAAAGTTCTAGCAGTCGGAATGAAGTGGCATCATGTTTCGTTGTGGACTATCTTTTCCACTGAGCGCCTTTAGTGATTGCACAGTTTTCATCTTATACTTAAGCCCTGTCGGGAACGGCCCCCCATAGATAGATAGATAGTTAGACAAAAATTCTAATAGTCTACCTGATTTACAATCTAGTGCCTGTTATCTAAATTAAATTTAATAGCCATGCATATGTAGACAATCAAATAGTTATAGATATTTAGTAGTCGTTGGATAGATAGTTAAGTTGGTGAATAGACAATCAGGCGGAGAGATAGGTAGATTGATGGTTATGAGAACGAGGCTACTTGATAATGTTAGCTATCTAGATAGATAGATAGATAGATAGATAGATAGATAGATAGATAGATAGATAGATAGATAGATAGATAGATAGATAGATAGATACAAACATAGATACATAGATAGATAGATAGACAGATAGATAGGTAGGCAGATAGATAGATACATAGGTACATAGATACATAGATAGATAGACTATAATTATACCAGCTACCTAATATACCATTGGAATTTCAGTCAATTCCATAGCCTTTAAGCGCTTTTCAATCAATGTGAAGGGATCCGCGTAGCCCAAGAATCTCACAAGATTCTCGCGCGGGTATGGCGATTTTCGAAACCGATACGGCTTCACACACGCAAGTGTCAATCACTGACACCTTCTCACGCAAAGGTAACAGGTCATCTGGGCCGTAACGATTCCAGCCTGTCACGCAATTCCTCGCTGCTGTGTCACTTCAGCAAGCCGAGAATCTTGGCAGGATTCTTAAACCAGATGGTATACTCGAACCCCAAAACACTCTATAACTTGCATCCCTTACACCATAGGGCTTATGGTACATTTCCGTTCATAATCACGCTGAAATTTGACTGTATTTGTATACGAAACTAGTATATAATATAGATTATGTATAAACTTGAAGGCATAGGATATACCGTATAGCCCTTATGAAAGGGTCACGTGACTGATGACGTCATAATGCGTTCAGCCCTGAGGCGTATGGATATACATATACCACATACGATATAAAGTATACATAGTATGGATATAATAATACGAGTATAACATATGTGTTCGATGCATTAAGACGTATGTTATAGCCCCGTAGAAAGTATAGCGTTTCGATGGTTGCGGGTCGGTGAACAGGCCTCCGCGGGACGTGTGTTTCAGATGACGTGTTTATCGAGAGATCCATCGCCTCGTCTTTTTTCCGTTCGTGGCATCACAACTGTAGGCTTTCTCATTTGCATGTGCGGCTATAATCACCACGCCGAGGGCCTGTCTTTTCCTCCCTTCTATTCTTCTCGTCATCACCGTATGTTGAGTTGAAGACCTATGCAATCTCGAGTCGATATCGATATACTCATTCCACACGTTCTTCTTCTATGGATGGATAGCTACAAGTATAGACATTCTTTTGCTGCCGTTGTGAATCAGCATTATCTAGTATAGTATGCAAACTATTGTAATAGTAATAGTAACATACTGAAGTGATACTATATAATAACCAGAACGTAGTATAAGACTACTGATGTGATTATGATACTAATCGACTGACACATTTCATATCTAGCCTAGCAATTATAGCAGTAGTAGTAGCTAGATTCAGTAGATGGCAGTGCAGCTATATACTCAAGTCAGACCACTGATTAATAGGCTTATAGGTTATTAATTTTTTATCAAAAGTTTGGGTCCAACCTCGGAAAACAGCAATTCTTCAGAGAGTGAGAGGGGTAGCCGAAGAACATTTTTTTCTTCGCTGCTTTTATCTGGCGAGGTTTTCCCTTTCAAGACGTGCCGGGTCCGATGATGAAGGATACTGTCAGATACTCTAAGAGGCACGCAGGGCCAGCGGAGAGGAGGAAAAAATGAGATACAAGGAAAGGGGAGAGTTATTCGGTTAGCACTGTTTTTCATCGCGGCTTATTGATATTCCAGGCTTGGTGTCAGGCAGCTAACCTACTCTTCAGTTTATCAACTTTTCTTTAAGGACCACGGGATTTGGGATCCAACTCAATACATGCGTGAAACACATTCTTCACTTTAAGTATACTCTTCAGATCAATGGAATGACAGATATAGTGATAACATATGAATCTATTATTATGCTGTTCATTCATACGTATCGTTTTTATGAATGATAACTCGCAATTCAACAGAAACTTATCATCAGGAAATGTGTGCCAAATATGAGATGAGACCTTATGACGCAAGAATCCTGTCACCCGACAGGTTTTCCAGATTGAAGAGGTGGTCTATGTGGCTCGCTGCCACTGGAGAATTACGCGGTGCACCACACAAGATTGAAGATTTTGTTTGTCATTTTGAGGCTACGACATGTCATTGGTGGGTACCGTGTGAGTGGCTTGACGGTCAAATCACGTGACGTCACTGATAACGTCGGATTCATGCATCACAGAAGCGTCATGCCTTGCTCTAATGAATCTTAATAGTATGCCTTCTTAACATGCGCTTGTCCAACTGTCAGGAATCAAGAATCTGTCGTATAGCCTCGTTTCTCGGGATTCGGGAATTTTATTTTTGTTAATTATGATGAGCTGTACACGTTTGGTATCTTTCAACCTACTATTAGTTTGTTAACTACCTACCTATCTATCAGTTAGTCTATCCATCTATCCATCTATCCATCTATTCATCTATCTATTTGCCTATCTATCCGTCTTTCTGTCCGTCTATCTATTTATCTATCTAGCTAGCCAACCACCTACTTATCTTCCTGTCTATCTAACTACCTAACTATTCCTGTATCCACTTACATACCTAGCTGCTTATCTAGCTAACTATATCTACCAGTAAAGCTACCTACTTATCTACCTGCCTGTCTAACTACCTAACTATTCCTATATCTATCTACCTACCTAGCTGCCTATCTAGCTAACTATCTACCAGTAATACCCGTCTACCTACCTACCTAATACTGAGCTATCCAACTAGCCAACTACTTGCTTATAGTACACTAAATATTCACCTAGCAGTCTACCTATCTATCAATTCGTGCACCTACCTATACCTACCTGTCCACTTAGCCCTATCCAACTACCTATACAACTATCTACCTACATATATAGCTTTTCATGGTCATGAGATAAAACTTGAAGGAAAAACGGTTGAAAACAACGGTTAAGATTTATACAGAGTAAAGCACCTCAGCTGTAATGGGTTGCTCCGCAGCGGGAATTTAAATGAGTAGGTACTTTCAACCCTTGTTTACGGGGGTTGTGTGGTGTGAGAAATTTTTTCGTGTCGAATTAGCGAAATAATTACAAGTGGTGGAGATAAAAGCCAAGGCGCTATGCGCTGCGGGGCTTATCGCAAGAGATGTTGGAAACAGCGGGGATTCTTTTCCTCGGCTCTGCGGGATTCTCTCCTTCAGATTCCCTGCCTATGTGTCTTTTGCATATATTTCCTAAGCGATTCACTAGGGGTGTGCTACTCTTTTAGGTTTGGGCAGGAATTATTTTTGGAAAAAATATTACAAAATTGAAGTGTGTGCATCTATAAACTGTCCTACTTACCTCTAGGTAGATGGATAGTGTAGAAAAGCACACAGATGGCTAGTAGGATATGGACACAGTTAATAGACAGTTAAGTTGGTAGATAGGTAGACANAGATAGATAGATAGATAGACAGACAGACAGACAGACAGATAGACAGATAGATAGATAGATAGATAGACAGATAGATAGATAGATAGATAGATAGATAGATAGATAGATAGATAGATAGATAGGTAGGTAGACGGATAAGTAGGTCTTCTACATTGCAATTACGTTACAAATCAACGTATCATATGTTAAATTACCAGGTATATTCTAGATAGGTCTATATCCTAGTTCTGTACCAAACAGTTGTACAGGTGCCATACAATAGTTTAACTAAACGAAATGTCAGCAAGTCCAAAAACGCTACTCAGTTTTGAAAGATTCTCTTAATTTACCATCACATATTCATATCATAAAATATGAAACTGTGAAGACTTGAATCATTCATTCTAGGTAGGTATGACTCGCTTCACGTTTTACGAGCTGCAGATAAGGTGCTGATATAATTTACGAGGTGTGAGAGAGAGAGAGAGAGAGAGAGACTTTCCCTTTTTGTTCCGCTGTGACTTTGTTTTGTTGCTCTGGAAAATCGATTTTACGAGTAGAGCGTGCTTCACGCCGAATTTAAAATTCTAATTTTTTCTCCTCTCTTGTACACCATTCCCCTCTATATGGCCTTGCACCTTGCTGTGGCAAAAATACTTTTAGATACAATTTTTAAGAAACCACAATTCAAAGTATAGTTGTTGCAGATAGTGTCTTGTACATCTAAAGCTTTTGTAGGCTGTTTAAAACGTAGCGTATAATATAGTACAGTATAGGGGATGTCTATCTATTTACTTTTATCTATCTATGTCTATCTACCGCTATCTACTTGTCTATCATATGTATCTGACTATTTACCTCCTAACTCTTCATATATCTATAGTTTATCGGTAACAGTATATTAGCATATAGTGCCTATACCGTATAAAGTTACATAACGTAAAGTATATATAGTATGCTACCTATCTATCTGTCCATTTGACTATCTATCTATCAATCAATCTATCTGTCTATCTCTTCATACAGCATATATAGTACACATAGTACACTAGCCCATAGTATCTTGTATAGTATACGTATAGTATTCATCTAATGTATAATGCTTATACTATCTCTACGTCTACCTGTAAGTTTGTATATGCCTGTCTATCTGTCTATATCTATCTATCTATCTATCTATCTATCTATCTATCTATCTATCTATCTGTAGTAGTAGATGGCAAATATGTCTCTCCGTATAGTGTATATAGTACATTGGAAATTAGCATAGCGTAATCGTGTATAGCATGTCTAGTTATGGATCCAACCAACAATACATAGTACTTACAAGTACTAGTAACTATACAGTAGTGTATATAGCCTTACTATATATAGTATAGCATCGATGTATAAGGGTACAGTATGCAGAGTATAGTTTAGATGAGATTTCATTCGAGTTCTTTTGAATCTTTTCTGAAAAGGAAGTGAATAGAATCCAGCTGCTGGTTTTCTTTCAATTATTTTCTACCTGGAGAGAACGTGTGCATGGAACTCTGCCCCGGTATACAGCAGCGACGACAATGTTGCGATTTCCCATAGCACCGCGCACAATGCCTATCTAATCCCCTGTTGTTTTGTTTGATACTTGTCTCAATGGCTACCGAAAGATCCAAATAGCAAATCCTGTTTGCTTCAATAAGGGAAAAAATCCAAGACAAGGACAAAAGAGGGATTTTCCTTCCTTCCTTCCACTTCCTCTTAAACTTGGATACCGCGATCTGGGTTTCAAGATAATTGCCCTACGTGGGTTGGCTAACTTTTTGAATAAAGGTAAGCCTTGGACCACACTGTACTAGTTATAGGAGGTTATCTATATCCTACGATAACTAATTAGGTAATAGTATTATAACCATTAGTAAATCACAATTAAGGTAATCAGGTATAACTACGTTTGCCATACGTGCATACCTTCAACGTTAAGATGAATAGAGTAGAGTATGAAGTGTTCAAATGCAACCCTTGCTACACGCTATTGTTGTTTACCATTGAGATTTCACAGTTGATTGAAACAGGTCGCAAGTATATGAATCTGAGTGATTCACTGGAGTAGAAAACCGAGCCGCAGCGGTGCTGCGCGGTTTCCCTTCTTTCATTGCAAAGGCGATCAAACAGAAGTAACCTTTGACACACGCGAGGAGCCCGTTGTCTTCCTTGACAGGGGCTTTCTTCTTTTGTCCACCAAAGGGTTAGCTGGGGTCAATTTGAAAAGTGTTTGCCTGACAGTGTTTCCAGACCAACGCCCTTATTCTAAAACGCCAACAACACCATATAGACTTATTATATACAAGATACAATTTTCTGCTAGAGATATTTGCAAGCTATGTAGTTCTTAGGTAAAAGTTACATAAATAGATTAACAGGACGGATATTATAGATAGATGGATAGTTGCGTAGAAAGATAGATAGATAGACAGATAGACAGATAGACAGATAGACAGATAGACAGATAGACAGATAGACAGATAGACAGATAGACAGATAGACAGATAGACAGATAGACAGATAGATAGATAGATAGATAGACAGATAGACAGATAGATAGATAGATAGATAGACACATGGATGGATGAATAGACGGATGAATGAATAGGTGAATGGATGGACCGATGGATGAATGGATGGATGGGCGGGTAGATGGATGGATGGAGGGATGGAGGGATGGATGGATGGAGGGATAGATAGCTAGAGTGACAGATATAGATAACTAGGTAGGTTGGATGGATCGATGGATGGATGGATAGATGGATAGCTAGAGAGACAGATATTGATATAACTAGGTAGGTTGGATGGATGGTTGGATGGATGGGTGGATGGATGGGTGGATAGATGGAGGAAGGGATGGGCGAATATAGGGTTGCATGGATGCACGGATGCATGGATGGATGGATAGATGGATAGCTAGATAGACAGATATAGATATAACTAGGTAGGTTGGATGGATGGATGGATGGATGGATGGATGGGTGGATGGATGGACGGACGGGCGAGTAGACGGTTGCATGGATGGATGAATAGCTAAAAGAGACAGATACAGATAACTAGGTAGGTTGGTAGGTAGATATCTTATGTATATATCGTGAAATTGATTACGCATTTACAGACATCATTGTTAACCAACACGTCACGTTCAAGTATAATTCATGTATCTATATTACTCTTAATTTTCTATCCTTATACTATTGCCTGTGACGTAATACCCTGCATTCATCACGTAACATAAACCTATCACATAAATCAGATTCTAAACATTTCATGCTTCCCTAATCCCATCGTAACTCTCGAGAGTCTTTTCACTGCCCAGTTCAAAAGGGCGAGTGGATTTGAATTTCACGGCCCTGATTATTTATTTGTCAGCTGCGGCTATACAACTGGTCCACTTCAATCAAACGAAGAAGGGTGCGATTTGATCCCTTGGAGTTCTTGTACAACAGAGACGGGTCAAAGGTCAGAACATCTTCATTATTATCGATAGATAACGAAGCACAATAGAGAGCGATTTGATGGATCGGGTTCGTATCAAAGCATAACGGGGTCTGAAAGTGCCGGGACCTCTTCGGGAAAGCTCCTCAGTCAAGTACCGGAACAAAGGAAAACGCCGGGCTATTAACCTTGTTGATTAATTTAAATTTAATTGATATATACTAATTAAACTTTTCATATAAAAGGTTTAATAACGTTATAGTTTTCGCTGTAACGTTTAAAATCATATCATTACTTAATATAATCTTGATATATTATATATATAACCTATATTTGTTAAACATACTTTTTAATTAAACTAAAAATACCGATAATTGTGTACTGTATTAGTAGTACTATTACTTTATCATACTATCTGATTTGATGGTACGATATGCTCAGCTTAGACACAAAAGTTAATTACCGAGACCTTTAGTTTCATTGGACATTACCTTTCTACCCTATTTACCAGTCTTCTATCTATCTGCTTTCTACCTGTCTTTCTATCTATCTATCTATCTATCTATCTATCTATCTATCTATCTATCTATCTATCTATCTATCTATCTATCTATCTATCTATCCATCTATCTGTCTATCTATCTATCTATCGTTCCATCTATCCATCTATCAACCGATCCATCGATTTATCTATTTACCTTGATCATCTGCCTGCCTATCTATCTATCTTGACCAAACATGACTGAAAATTATTTCAAACTGACCAACATTTAAAAAGACTTCCATTTCCCATACACAATCCTAAACTAGTAAACGTTATAACAAGGCGACTGTAGAAAAGTATATAGATCCACTAACATCTATAGCGTATTAGTCAGCGTGTTAAAGCCCGTATTGTCTTAATTTGATTAATCAACCTTTATAATAATTAACCAATTAAGTACCCTGCGCTGAACACTATAGAACGACTCGAGCACTATACAGCCGGTTCATGCACTTCAAACGAGGGAGGCGTTGGTTTTGGAAGGGATAAAACGGTTTCCTACACTTTTCTATTCACTCATTCAGCCAAGGAGAACCTTTAGCCATAGTGAAAAGGTATTCACTACTGACTGGAACTGCTATGGTTGTATTCATCTCGAGGGAAATTTAAATCCGCCTGTGTCCCTATAAGCCTGGCATGCAACACAAGGCACATTTCCAAACTCGCAGTTGCGGTTGCCCATTCACAAAATCAAAGATGTGTGTGTGTGTGTGTACGCATGCATGAGCAATAACTCCTCTCTTTCTCTCTCTCTCTTTACTACCGCTAGCCGCGAGAAGACGTTGGCTATTTTGACGGATTTTCTTCGTTTCGAGAATCACCGTTGATCTTTGTCTGGTATAATAAAGGTCCAGGACAGTTATCTATTACGCTTCTATTTATCCCATGAAGAAATTTGTTTAAAGGTAATAGACTTAATCTTTAAATGCTTTTGGTATGGCTAGATAAAAGTGTTACATGAATGAAGGGTAAAGAAATCATATATAACAATGAGTATTAATTCAATGACAACAAGTTGGAATTTGATAAACAGTGTCATTTATCGTTCGCATATACAGACTCAAGATGCACGTTACATCTATACTAAAAACATCAAAACACCGGATGAAGTAGATAGATAGACATTTGATAGGTAAGATAGGTAGATAATAGATAGTTAGAAAGATAGATAGTTAGACAGACAGATAGATAGATAGATAGATAGATAGATAGATAGATAGATAGATAGATAGATAGATAGATAGATGGAGGGGGGGTTAGGTTAGGAGGTTAGGTTAGGTTAGGCTAGGATAGATATGTGGACAGATAGGTAAATAGATAGGCAGATAGATAGGCAGATAGATAGGTAGATAGAGAGATAGACAGATAGGTAGATATATAGATAGGTAGAGAATTAGGTAGGTATGTAGTTAGAGTAAGAGTTAGGTAGATTTTGGTAGGTTAGATAGAGATAGATAGATAGATAGACAGTCAGGTAGGTAAATCGATAGACAGATGGAGATACAATATACTACAATTGACCCGTGCTACATCTACAATAAAGCCATCAAAACACCGGACGCAGTAGATGATATAAAGATAGACAGATCTAATAGATAGATAGAGGTGTATATAATATACCAAATAGACCCACGCTACAACCATAATCAAGCCATCATAACACCGGATGTCTATTAGTTTCACCTGCATAACGGCGCTTGGACGTTATAATCACTTTATAGATATGGTAACGTGTCTGCTTATCAGGTTATATCAATCAAAAACGTAACAGCGCGTGTTCTACATTTCTTCCACAGCCCGTTTTTTAAAAAAAATTAATTACGAGATCACGAACAATTCCCGACCCCCGAAGCGGAAGCAATTCGATTCAAATCAATGAGTTTGTTAATATTAAAACAGTCGCTGCTATGTCTTTGTTCCGTTTGAAATTTTACCTGTTGATAGAGAAATATCGTGGTTGCCCTAACCTTGAAAGTCAGTCATTTGTAGTAAAACGTCTCAAGTAAGCCAAAAGATAGAAGAAACTCAACAAATAAAAGTAGGGAAAATGGACGAATGCAACGAAGAAAAAGTTGAAGCCATGCAGAAAGTTCTTCGAACCTTTTAATGACCGGAACACGAGGTTTTTGAGGAGCTCGATTATAAAATTTCCAGTAAAACTTGATCTTAACTCTATTTCGTGTAACCACACGACATCAGTTTGAAGGAAAACGGAGGTACAATGCACTGCTATCTATCCTTTTCCATATCTTCGCAAAATTCATTGTAATTCGCAACTTTTAGGATTTTATTTTGGCGAAAGTTATGAAGCGATTTGAACGAAACTTTAGACATGCATTAAGTACAACTAGGTTAATACACGGTATTTTTTGGGTTGCTATAACTTTGAAAATGTCGGAGCAGTAAGCAATCAACTTTCCCCCGGTAAGAGTTTTCTTTCTGCCAAGCTAAATTTCCGTTAATTTTGTTTATTCCCAGTTTTCTGTTTCATCCTCTAAATTGATTATCTCCCAGGCTTTTGAAAGATTCATTCAGTTGAATCAAGTCCCTTGCGACAAGTTTTCAGAGGATGTCGCCCAAACCACAAGGCCGGAACTTTGGACAATGGTAAAGACTCGGAGGAGCGTGACTGCCTGATTGAATGACGACAGACTTTTCCCTTTTCTGACAAGTCTGTCTTCCTCTATTTTCCCTCTTCTTTTATATTTCATTGCTTTTTCGTTTTCCAGCATCTTGAGCAATAACAAAATGAATTGGTTTCCCAGCAGTGAGATCAAGGCTTAAAATCTGAAAATCCTTTTGAATTTTGGTCGCTTGTAACGGACCAAGTTTCTTATACACTTTACCTGGAATAGTTTGATTATATATTCCCAACAGGAAGAGAAGGTTTCACTTCATTCCATGTCAATCTCCCACGGATTTTGTTCTTTCTGTATGATCTTAATGTTACGTCATACAGTTGCGGTATGAAATGTACGTCTCGCTATGGTTAAGGGGTTATGTCGAATATTGGCAAGTGAAAGTCGAAACCATGCATTCTGAGCATAGCTGGAAGTTAGTAGGATGTGATTGGTTCCACCTCGTTACTTTTGAGGTGAAAACGAAAACATGACGCCATTTTGGTTGAAGTGTGTGTGCACGTCGCGCGCACGTGACTGAACAATCGAACAACCTATTTTGCAGGGGGAGAAAAAGGGTTGCGCTCTACACTGACTGCTCTTTTTACTGACGCAGGGCCGAAAGGCGTTGCTGAATTTTAAACCCAAAAAATCTCCTTCCTCTATAGACCTTGGCGTTGGTTCAATTCGCACCTGAGTTTACATACTTAACGCCTGTCAACAACAGGGCGCTGCTACAGCTAACACACCTTCTACACATTCTTCCAAGTGTACCAGACTTGACCAAAAACACTTGAACCTCTCAGCGACATGTGTCAACATAACCCCTTTTCAGTTTTGAAAAAAAAAAGATACCCGGGGGTTTGAACTCTGAAATGACATGAATCGTACAAAACACGGATATCTGGTCTTTTTCATTTTGAACATTTTCAGTATATTCGTTTTACAATCATCAAATTTGCATTGTGGTAAATACAAAGGTCTTTTACATTCAAATACGAATGGATTTCAGTCAATGTCAGTAACGGTCAAGTACGAGTTTAACAGTGTATTCCACAACAGGTAACGCCATCTAGCGGTAACGTTTGAAATATTGTTTCAAAGATGTAGATCAGTGCAAGTCGAATACAGCAGTCAGGTGTGATCCAAATCATGTCTCTTGAACCATGGAATGTACTATCGATATTAAATTTACTTGAAACCTCGATCAACGCTCGACTACCCTAGTTAGCTTTCGATTTAGAGCGCGCCCATGCGCCACCTAGTGGTGGTGAGTTAAACTCTTTATTCCGTCGAGTAACCAGCCTGTGTAAATGTACTTGACGCCATCTAGTGGTAGCGTGCTTTAGCCACTGATTTTCAGATGTTAAACAGTAAGAATGAAGTCTTATAACGGTCAGGTATGATTGAAACTGTTTATTGAGCGATGTGGTGATGACATCCTGAGCTATTTTCATCTTCTACCTTTAACTTAACCCTGCTATAGCTAGCTTATAATAACGGACAAATATGATCTCAAGAATGGCTGAGCGGTGCGCTCACTGGTGATGATAATTCAAATTACTTCACTTGCAGACTGGATTAAATTTAAAAAGCGATATGTTTAGTCAAGTACGAATTGAAGTATGCTTCGAAGAGTTATTGACGTCTTGAACATTTACTTTAAGTGAACAAAATACGGCATGACAATCTGACTGGCGTCGTGCTGCACAACGACTCTCTTCCGCTTGCAGCTTCTCAAAGACCATCGCAACCCGCAGAAATAAAGAATCTCCACCAGGCTCATCAAGCTGAAACCCATGGCCAGTCCCAGAAGTCCACCAACTGATGCTAAGTATAAAAGAAAAGTCAAGGAGACATTAACTTAATGATAGTTTTCATATTCCTAAGATTCAAAAACTCACAGACAAAGTCTTGCCATCCGTAGCGCGTGTCTCGACGATACTGTATACCGCTGCTATCGCGCAGGAACACGTGAACCAAGGCTATGTTGGATCTGCGGTCAAGTATAGACAGATGATAGATTACATCTATAGAATACCTCCGTAATACTTATGAATAAAGCTGCTTAATTAATAATATAGATAATAATAATAAAGATACTTAAATAATGGTCAATACACTTGTAATTTTAACCTGTCACGCTACGAGAAGTTAGGTGTGTACCTGAGATACTGCGGGTCGTTTTTAACGTTGTTTGGTAATTCTGCACTCAGCGGCGAGTTGATGAAAAAGTCGTTGGGAAACGGTCCGTACGATATTTCCGAAGAGTACGATATACTGTTGCAAGTGGCTGGGCAATTGCGTTTCAGATCGCTCAGATGGAAGTTTTCTGAAACATAGAACTTTCAGCTTTCATACGAAATGTTTACAAGTGTTTCATGAAACTTACTAATAGCGTCTTGCACGCACGGATTCTTGCTGAAGCTACACGTCGGTGCCTTTTTATCTCCCACTGTACCGAAAATGTGTTAACCCAAATCATTTAAATTGGATTAGACTTAATATTCAAACCTAAGAAGTAGAATGGTAAACACTGGCACTCCATTTGGATCAACTTGGCGAGGTTCTCGGTGAGGCAGTTGTTCTTGCTGTACTTCTTAAAGTACCTGAGGTTGTTCTCATCGCTGAAGCGACACTTCCTGCTAATCATGTCCATCTTGCGCACCTCGTCGGAACTGGAAACGGTCGACGTGCTAATAGCCGCAAATACTTCGGTACCAGGACCTATCGCCAGGCCTTTACTCGTTGGGTCCGGCTGATCTTCGGGATGTTGTATCAGTACCTGAATGAAAACTTTAATTACTATTTCCCCATAACTTTAAAATCAATCATCGGAAAATATGAAGTTATAATAAGATTAGCACTGAATCGAATGGTTACAACTTTAGCATCTTCATATCATCAGGAACAATTGCTGATGTCAGACGCCCTCCATAGATGGCGCTGTTAACACTGTCAAGTTTAGGCGAACCCTATTCTTGAAAAGGTTATCGTCATCATTAGGAGAGGCTACTAATACTAGACTAGTTCTAGTAGATGGCGCAGTTAAACACTTAAAAGTTGGACGGACCCTGCTATTCAAACAAAGGTTAGCACATCATTAGGAGAGGTTACTAGTATCAGACGCTATCCATAGATGGCGCAATTCAACAATTTTAAAGGTTAGGCGAACCTTAAAACCGTAAAACGATGAAGTTGCCAAAGCATAGTCCGATATCTGAGCATCTAGAAGAACGGTGAGTCCCATGTGTACTCCATCACCCAGGGCTTTCCATGGTTCGTTCACCGGTGCTCCAAAACTGTCATGGAACAGATCAGTTAACTATAATTAGATTTTCTCATTAATCCTCTCTGTAACGATTACTTCTTAAGCTTTCCACCGGGATCTGCTATAGCTTCCATCGTGTTTCCATTAAACACGCAGCAGAATCCTTGGCTCGACGGCATTAACTGGAACAGTTCGGAGCAATTCATTTCCTCGTTTTGCCACTTGCAGGAGAGTATCATTGATTGGCACGGAACTGCCGTCTAGAGGAATGAAATCATACTTGTCAAACTAACCTTACATTCAGAAGTTTCGTAAATATTGTCATGTAGCATTGCAAAACTGTGAGATTAAGTACCGATTTCAAGAAGTTGATGAGCATTTCCGATGTGAGATTCTGCAGATCGACGACATCCTCCAACTCTTCGAGACGCTTCACATCGACGTTGATGTTCTCCGATCGCATCATGCCCGAGAGCAGCGTGAGAATATCCGACGCGCTTATGCTGATAAACTTATCCGTTAGTATAATTAGCATGTTTAACTTAATCCCCTTACGTTTAAATCTATCTATCTACCTATCTATCTATCTACCTAACTGTCTAGCTTTGTATGTACCCTACCTGTTACGATACCTGGTTTTATCAACGAACCAACTATATTGGAAACATTTGAATAACTAAAACCGGATAGATTTCAATCGTGTTATGTCGTACTTTTGAATTCGGCGCTGCAGACTCGCGTTAGACACTTTATTCACACTGCAGATGGACACCGAAGGGAAAAGCACATCATCGTTGGGATGTTCGGTGCTTTCGATGGATATCAGTAGGGGGAAGTCGTTCCATTTGACCCACATTCCGCGGACAAAGTAGACGGCCATGGAGAAGCATGCAATGAAGATACCTATCCATAACAGCCTGACAAAAGATCAACCAATCGATACAATTTGTTAGGAGAAAAGTCGGTCAATTACTAATAAACTACCTTTCTGGCAACGTCGCTTCTTCGTCTGCTACATATCTCAAACCGTGCATCGAAGTAGCGTCTGCAAACTCCTTAAACTGACTTTTCAAACTCTTATTTCTCACTCTTTTCTTCCTTTTGGCAGACCATGCTACCTTGGGATACATCTCTGGTGGCTTTAACATGGTTTTCTTCGAGCAAACTGAGACAATAGAAAGGGTGTTGCATCCCCTTTTATACATCCCATCACTTCTGCTAGTAAATTATTAACGCATAGGTCGGTTATGGCAGTACCCCGGAGAAGCGCAAATTGGCATCATCAGACAGGCCAGACAAGCCAGACAGAGCCGACACTGAATGAAGTGGACACGACGTTTCGAGGCGGAATTGCGGGCCCGTAATGGCAACTTTAAGTCAGCTAACGAGCAAAAGTGCGTGTAAGTAAGGGGCGGCTGCAACTTGTGTGTCAACTCGTTAGTAATTACCTTCAAGTTGACGTAAATGCACGGCCTATACACGTCCACCATAGAGGGGAAAAAACGTCTAGAATTGCAGTATAAAGGGTTCAGTTAAACAAAAAGAGCCTCAAGGACTCACTAATGAACTAGTACCCATTGTAACATTATCCAATTTGAACATTTTATGGGAACGATAGGCAGCTGCAGAGGTGATATCCCAACCGAGGTCGCTGAGGCGTACCCATGCGACAAGTACCATCCCGTGATATGTAGGAACTTTGTTCCGTACATTCTCATTCCAAGATCCAAATTGAGATGTCCAACTTGCCTGGGTAGGTCAGCCGTGGTGAATGGAATCTACACTGATGTCTCTGAGTGAAAAGCTTTTGCATCCGTATTTGTGCGCCCGTGATAGCGGCACAATGTGGACTGTGAGTTAAGAAACGAATTTGGCCGCCGCAGACGAGAACATTTTTGAACATTTTCACAAAAACCTCGTGATCTAGAATTAACTGAGTACAAAATTTATACAAACTTAACTTTTACCTTTCAGACTTGAAAAAGTCAGGCGATATGAGGTCTTAAGTGGCTTCAGCCGGTGTATCGAGCACGTTATTGTCAACTGGCGGCGGACAAAGAAGTGTATCTTCAAATTCGTTTAGCTACCTTGAAAGTTTTAGGTAGAAACATCGTTTTAATAGCAAGTAGTAGTTCAAAGGTAGCGCCTTCTGAAAGTGTAAAGTTTTTGTTACAATGTGAAGATTCAGTCCCTTTCAACAAGCGCCATGAAATTAAGAAGAATTTGAACATTTTGGCTGTTTATCTTTACGCTCTCAGCTGATAATGACTCGTTTCTAAATCATATTTTTTCACAATGCGAGCATAATTTGTATTCGCTAAAATATCTTCATAAATAAGCTAGAGACCAAAAACTGTTTTCCCATTCATATGAATTTACGGTTGTTGGCGCTTTTTTCAAAAATTAGACCGAAATAATCAATACAAAAAAATATTTAAATAGCCCAGGTTAAACAAGTCTCTTGACCTCAAGCACGAATAATTCTGAGGCCACGTATGGCGGCAAAATGACATATTAAGGTAATCGTATTAATAAAATCAATCGTAGTTGCACGCGCTCCCGTACGGCAATACGTGACCGCGTGCGTACATAAGTTGACTAACATTATGTACTAGCTTGACTTGACATGGAACGCATTGCTTTCGTAAGTTGACTAACATTATAAAACATAGTACTACCCTCACCGAGGAATAGTTTGTTTCCATTGCTTTCTTTTCTGCACCACAATATAGTACTTACGGAGCTATAATTCAGTTTTAGTGTTCGCGATTTTAAACTCTCTCGCAGTAGTTATTTTTAGGTAACCTGGCTTTGTCTGCCGTACTTTCGATCCCATTAAAATAATGTTCAGTGAATGAATTGTCTTTCTTATTTGCTATGTGTGTTTGTGAGTAGCAATCGAATGAAGATTATTCGCAAATTATTCATTAGCTGGAAAAATTGCAATTGAAAAGCGGTATATATCGAGTCGACTCATATTCGTCACGTGGGAACGCAGTTGAGTCGAACGCCATTGAAAAGAGCGTCAAAAGTTGAGTCGACTCATGTACGACACGTGAGTACGTAGTTGAGTCGACCGCAGTTGAAAAGAGCGTCAAAAGTCGAGTCGACTCTGTTAGTCAACCAGTCATGGGTTGGGAATTGTCTTTTTGTTTCAAGACAGACAATGGGGTACAGACAGACAGACAGACATGGTTACGCATCTGATTGGTCCGTAGCCGAATGTCGCAAGACAGTCATGGGAAACTAGCTTGACTTCACATGGAACGCATTGCGTTCATAGGTTGGCTAACATTACAAACTAGCTTGACTTGACATGGAACGCGTTGCGTCCATAGGTTGACTAACATAGGAAACTAGCTTGACTTGACATGGAACGCATTGCTTTCGTAGGTTGGCTAACATTGGAAACTAGCTTGACTTGACGTTGAACGCATTGCGTTCATAGGTTGACTAACATTATAAACTAAATTGCACCGACGAACGCATTGCATTCGTAGGTTGACTAACATTGGAAACTAGCTTGACTTGACATAAAGCGCAGTCCGTTCATAGGTTGACTAACATTATAAACTAGCTTGACTTGACATGGAACGCACTTCGTTCATAGGTTGGCTAACATCGGAAACTTGCTTGACTTGACATGGAACGCATTGCATTCGTAGGTTGACCAACAATATAAACTAGATTGCACCGACGAACGCATTGCATTCGTGCGGTTGACTAACACTGGAAACTAGCTTGACTTGTTATGGAACGCATTGCGTTCATGGGTTGTCTATCATTCTTGGAGGGCATGGGCGCTAGACGACTTTGAAGAGAACTTTTTTGTCCGCCGCCAGTTGAAAATAGCGTGCGCTCAGTATACTCGCCCTTTGCATACTCTCTCAGTTTGCACCAAGAGCACAAATATGTGGCAACTATTATTGTCACTTCAGGAAGCAAAATATTGTACAATACTTAGAACGCCGCAGACGCGAGAACTTGGTCCCTTTTTAAAGAGTAAGCGGCTAATATAAAATGATTCTCGAGATGCCAAAACCAACCACCTTCCGTATTTTGGGGCTACTATAAGCTCCGTACCCACAGTGCCTTCGTGGGTACCTTATACCACCATGTACCCACCACCAACTGACGTAATTAACAAATGTGAATTGATCATATATGTCGTTGGAACTTGGACCGTTTAGTTCCCATCAATGTTGCAAGTACCCACTTCTGGTGACCCCTCCCTCTCCCTTTTACCTTAACCTCTGTCATCAATTTCATGCAAATTTCTACTCTTTATGAGTGCGAGAGCTTTCCCTCAGCGTAATTTTTTCGCTTTGGTACCCACCTTCGCCGCTTACGAAGCCACTGCCTCGTGAAACCTTCCCCGTAGGCACCTCTGAGCAACTGTGTATTATTGACTCTACCGATAGATGACGCTGGCTAAGATGTAGAAGAAGCTGTTCTTATACAGGTTAATTAACAAACTATCAGCCCAAAAAACTTGTAAGATACTAACCCTGCTATTTACTTTAGATCCCTTCAAATCCTTTTAGCCTGTAACGTTAATGTACTGTGTAATGTACTGCAATGTACCGTTAAAAGACTGGACACTATAGCGGATATAGCGCCAATACCTGTGGTAGCAACTGAACATGACATACTCTTCTTTGAGAGTATGAGAGTTTAATCCAATCACGGCAGCTCTGTACTAATATGATTGACCATTGACCTGCACAAGCGTAACGCTGTACTGTGCGCCTATCTTCTTTAACAACATAACTTACTCATATTCATTCACTGTAATCATTCCGTCGTCATCCTCCTGCATCATATCATACCCTCTCACATATCGTACCATATGATCCGTATACACAAAACTTGATACAATGTTAAATGCATGGCTGTTATACATATTCCAGATTAGCTGAAAGGGACCCGGTACGATAAATTTTCGTACATTGTTGGTATATTAAACAAAAACCCAATACGGTGTAAACTGAATAATGGCGTGGCAATAGCCCTTTTTCGACCTGTGCTTGCAGTACAGATACACAACATATGCCATGCACATATCTACATATTGCATTCTACAGGTATGGTGAATGTTTACACATTATGATGCAATAAGCCTCTACGTAACAATACATTTAGATGCGGTGTATACTCATGTTATAATCATAAATGCAAATGATCATAGTCAGTCTAAGCAACCGTGCTATACACGTCCACGAACAAAAACTACTCCATCGAAATACCCATGAAAAACCATCCAGGCTAACTTATTATAGTATCACAAATTTGGCATCTAAGACCCGTCGGAACGGAACCTCTTTTCCAAATAGGTCAGTTTAAGCATTGCCTTACATGTTATAACCATGTCCCGTTGACCGGTTAACTGCTTCATAACAGTATAGTGAACTCCCAACTCATCACGGCCAGGGCATAAAACCACAACCAACTATAACAGTTGCACTATCGATGACCTTACGTACTTCTATAAGTACACGTCATGTGAATTCTTCGTAATCAGAAAAACAGTTCAATGCTAAACGGAAATATTAGAACCAGTTGAGTAGAAAACAGGTGTCAAACGGTAAGTGCCCGTGGGAAGTGGAAGGCCACAACATATATTAACTCTCCATTGCAGAACAGAGGTATCTGAAACCAAACAACTTATGTTTTTTTTCTGGAGGGGTAAGGTATAAGAAATGAAAAAGGGGAAAAATCTGGGCCTGGGAAGCAGGAGAATTAAAAACCAGTTGGTATAAAATTGTTGTAAGAAGTTGCTTTTTTTTGAGGATTATTATTTGTTTTAATTGATGTACTGGGCTAGCCAGCGGAAGCCTTCACCGTAGCCTTGCCGTTTCAGCACTGAGCACATGAACAGCTCTAAGGGCCGGCCGGGAATCTCTGCACGGGGAACCTTGCCCTGTCAAACGTTACAATTAGTCCAGCGATACTACGAACACGGAGTTCAGAAAGATACCTTTCCCGTGGTTTGGCCGTAAAGCCCAAAAACTGCCCTCAACTCTTCCTCGGACGCAGCACCGTTCCGGTCAATCTTGTTTCCTAAGATGACAATGGGGCACGACGCTAGTTGTTCGTCCGACAGTAAAGAGTCCAGCTCGGCTTTGCTTTCTGGGAAGCGGGCACGGTCGCACGAGTCAATTAAAAAGACTATGGCGTCTACCGCGGGGAAATAGTCCTTCCACACTCTGCGGGCTGTCGTCAAAGCAGAACGTTAGCAATAGGAACGTATGAGATACGACAGAAAGATACCTTGGTGATGGCCGCCCAAATCGAATGTTGTGAACTTCATGTTGCCGATGGAAAGCTCTTCAGAAGCTAGTTACAAAGAACATAACTTAGATCACGATCTTCTTACTTCGTACTCATCAGCCAAGCTCGTACATCTGACAAGACCTTGGCTTCAACTTACTTGGATGCAGTGTAGGGACGTGCTGTGCCATTCTATCGTCCTTGAGCATGTGCAGTAGTGTCGTCTTGCCAGCATTGTCGAGACCCAGGAAGAGCAACTTTCCCGACTTCTTCCACAGCCCTGAGGGTATCAAAAGGTTCTTTAGCCATTCCCGCTTTTACGTAACATCGCTCGGGTAAATGAAAGGATCTTCCGCAACTCACCTAAGTAGCCGAGTACTCCGGAAAACCAGTCCCACAGAAACATTTCAACCTGTTTCAGAAAAAACAAAGCGACTGAATGTTAACGGGAGTCAACTCTTGTGTATAATTAGAACAGATGGGGGGACACTGTCTAAATTCCCAAGTCTGGCCTTGAAATTGACAGAATGTTGAATCTGGTTTAAAACCAGCAGTTTACCTGTATGGATTCTGTTTTTCTTCACAGAGGAATGATTGCAAAACGGTTAAATGTACACCAACCGAATAAGCCGATGTTTGAAAGCAAGCGAAGGGGATTCTGAAACTTGTCAGCAGAAAACCGTGGCAAGATTTCAGGGTGGTTAAAAAGCTGCTGACGTCAGCCGACTTGTACAGCGTTATCGAATCCTGGAGAAGCAGACGGTTGACCTTAAGTATCGATTATTAACTGTACATGGACACTTGCCGTTAGTCATCAATTACTTGAAAGTATCGATATAGTTCCCTGCAAAATATTGATTTCTGATTAGTTATGTTGGCAACTGATTACAATAACGATGTTTAAATTACTGTTAATGATTAAAATTTTAAGCAAATTTTACGAGTAATACTATTTTTTCAATAATATTAATAAGCGCTCTTAACTGACATCACAATTAATGTGACATAAATGTTAGATAAAATGTAATATAATAATATATTTAAATGTAGAGAAACTTCTTTCATAATAGTATATAATAAATTCCTTTTATATAGTAATTTGATAGTTTAATTAACAATGACAAAACACTGACACATTCAACTCAAGGTGATTGTACAATGCAATTATGTACTGTTACAATGTAATAATAAATTAGCCGTTGACACAAAAACAGAAGGTGAATTCTTGTATAATCTTGTGCTGTATTTCGGATCTTTCAACATCACGGCACTGTTAACATTTTCACACATAGAATCTGATCTCTACGATTTTGTTAAAATTAAAAAACAAATCTTACACTTTTTTATTAATTCAAAACAGAGGACGCCGAAAAACGGCATTTGGTGCGAATCCTTGTCAAAATACTTTTAGCCACGCTCGAATCTAAGCTGTTATGTAGCATCATTGTCCATTGCGATTTACTGGAGGATCCCGCGGTTGGCTAACGAATCCCGTAGCGATAAAAACAACTCCAATTGCTGCTCCGGCTTCAAGTTGAAAACCTGCATCGTCCATAGATTTATCAGAATTAGTACTACCTTAATTACAATATTGTTTATTTATGTTTAAAAGTTGATATTACCTGTTGTAAGAGTTTCTGCGGAGAAGCCGTGCGGATGAACGACGAAATATACACGTTGACGAAGGTGGCCATCAAATACTGGCAATCGAAGCGATCCATTATACCACCATGACCGGGAATGACATCACCAAAATCCTGTTTTCATCATAATTATTAACTCGATCACTATAATAAAAAATGCATTTAACTAAACTACCTTAATCTTAAATGCGCGTTTGAATCCACTGGCAAAGAAACCCCCGAACGGCCCGATGACCGAACTGAAAACCGACATGGCGAAGGAGTGCAGTAAGAATGGGTACAGAGTAACCGTGTCTTTTCCCAAAACCTACAACACAATATTCAAATTAAATAACTGTAATACAGTTAATTATTAAAGATGATAACGGTTTAACGAAATACCAGTCGAGCAAATAGCTTGAGCCACGACGGAAGGTTATACTCCTGCGGACGGAACAAACGCGACAGTTCGCAGTCCATCGTCATGCGTCCAATGTCTTCGTTGTACTCGATCGGGCAGACGAAATACGGGTATTGACACAGGAAATAGGAAAACTAATTTTTTTCAGATTAAAATTAAGATAAATCAACATTATACCTCTGATAACATAGATAGAATTTCAGTGGAATTACCATAAGACCGAAGAAAATAGTGGCTATCCCTCCACCGATAAAACCTTCCCACGTCTTCTTTGGCGACAGCTTAATCAGCGGTGTTCTCCCGAAGAAGAATCCGAAAACGTAGGCCATGACGTCGTTGCAGATGATCATCGATACTGGGACGATGAACCTGCGAAATGTTCTTTGTTTTCAACAGCACTGCCAAGTTAACGTCTATAAAAAGATTACCAGATAAGTCCTTGGAAGATGTTTTGAATGATAAGGTAGCTCTGCGTAACCACGATGAGCAGGGCGACGTGCGTCCACGCGAAAAGCGAAAACTGCTTCATGTAATACCGCTTGACGAGCGACAGCACGAACCAGACGAAGCCGCCGATGTACAGCGAAAACGATATGAAGCGGTGATAAGTCACCAAACCGCGGAAAAGCTCCTAAAGAAACGAGGAATATTACGATAACATGGGGAAAAAACCAAAACGCCGGGACGTCGATTACTATTCTATTGACAAGGACTCCGAAGTAGTCGGCCAGACTCTCGCCGTAGAAAAAGTAATTGGATGTGATGAGGAAATACCAGGAGAGAGAGCGGAACCACGGGAGTCCGTGAATTTTGTAAACTGCGTACCCAATGTTGATGATCTCGGCAAAACACTTGACCTGAACGACTAAAACCTGAAGGATAACAGATTTGTCTTATTTTTTTATGTTTAATGATAACGAAAACATCAATTATTGTTTAAACAGAAACAAAGACTTACTGTGAGCATGAGGGCGAGCGGCCCTCCATATATAATAAGAACGAATCCACTAATCATCAAGAAACTGAAGATGCCTCGAATGACCCAGTTACGCCATTTGGGTGAGAGTCCCGCCAGTTTGGCGTCCAGCATCTCGGGCGTCTTGTTTGTACCACCTGGGATTGTTTTGGAGAGATCATTGTTGGCAGCCGATCTGTCGTCCTCTGAGTCTCCGACCTGAATGAATAGGATGGTTGAACTATAAACTCGTCTTATTGACAAAGAGGAAGGTTGCGGTACTAAACCCGTAAGACCGCGTACCGTATCACTGTCATCTTTCATAAACTCGTTTTCCGTCTCCGTGTCCGAGGTTTTCGTGTGGCGTTTCCGTACCTCTGCCATCTCACAAGATGATTTCGCCTGCTAAACACGTACAAAATTCACGGTTTTGACCGACTTCTTGTATTGTTGTTTATATAAATTACAAATGTTTACATATTTCGCATATTTGTTCATCTTGTTAAGTGTTCGTCATATTCAACTTAATGCTGAATTAGTCTGCGTTTTCGGTATTTCCATTTCAAATTTACCTTCGCTTTTAACTGTAGACTGGAATTGCGTGATGCAGCCTATTATTATATTTTACAGTATAATTATAAAATGCCCAGCGTCCAAAATAACAAGGAGTTAGCTAGCAGCAAACATTCGCAGGTCTCCACTAAGCAAACCCAAGATACTCGTGAACGTCACGCAGTAACCACAACACGCACCAAGGTTACCAAAGTCGCACCCAAGCAGTGTTTCCACTCCTCTCCCAATAATCTCAAGTTTCTGACAAATTCCGTTATTTTCATTTTTCAACTTAATTACTGTTACAACTTCTTCTTACCCGGTTACATTTAACTCCTTTGAAAACCGTTGTAATATTTCAACATTGTATTCAAAGAAGAGTTAAATTTAACTTTTAATAACAAACGCATTTTACGCGTTACTACGAACCTGTAATCTCAGTGTAATGCATTGTTCTTTATTGTAGATTATCGCTCAGCTCTTTGATAATAGTATTAGTTTTTGCAATGCAACATCGCACTGCTTATAATAGAGGCAGGAGGAAAGGGGTTCTAAAACGATGAACTAATGTAAAAACGTAAATGATATGTATAATAATATATGTTACCAAATATATATCATGAGCAGTAATATAGTAGCAGCGTTATAAAATATAATTCCAAAGATCCTATTGACTATAATAAGCAAGCTGCGGCAAAAGCAAGTTTGAACATTTGAATTTGGCGCGCAGACTGCCTTCATATCTTCAGGAAGCACACAAACATCGTTTTATCATTTCCTTTCTATACAGTTCAGTTATACAGTTTGCTAATTCAGTTTCCTAATTTAATTTCTGATGTAATTCTCACAGAGTGAAAAATTAAGGACAAAACTGAAACGCTGGCATATGAAATTTCGTAACAATCGCAAGCATTTCGACAACTGCTTACAAACTGTTTCCAGCGAAGAGAAAGAGCACCACGTTCAGACGGAAGCTAAATACTTTCTCTCCCTGTTTCGTGTTTCGTAAAACCAGTGACAATCGTCACTGTGATTGTATGCAAACGTAATACACGGAAAACCCCATCCGACTGTTAAAGATTGCATGCAAGAAATACAGGAACGCCCAATCACACCGAACAAGTGAAAATTACTAAAAAACACTTTGCACATGCCAAGCTTATCTAGGACTCGAGGACAAATCTAGGATAGAAAATGATCTAGCATAATCTCACACAAGTATCAATGTTAGTTCACAATAATACATAAGGTTAGTAGGATAAAATGCATCTTTCTAGCTAGTCCGTGATCCCCTATCGCGTTTCCATCGACGTTTTTTACGTTGCATGTTATATAGTTGGAGGCTAAAAGAGAGAAGACAGTTTTACGCCGCTGGAATATAACAGTACAGTGACCTACTTCATTACCATAAAACCATCGGTCGTTTCGTCACCACCTTGTCATTGTTTTAACATCTCTCATCGCAGTATGAAGTCGTCAGTGTATTTCGCTGTTTTGAGTTGCATCTTCAGCATCGTTTTCAGCGCTCCTGGTCGTCATCCCAAGGATGGTCTTCTTTACCCTCTTACTTTCAGTCGTATTGAACTTTTACACCTTTAAATTCAAGTCAATTAAAGTTAACTGTCGTTCAAATTTAGAAGATAATCCGGCGTACTGCTCCGTGATGAACTGCACCAGTATTCAGTGTTTCCCCAACTATGAATGCCAGATGCTGGAATCGGCAGCTTGCGAAGGAACGAGATGCTGCAAATCAGCTTACTGCGTCGCATTCGGTGATTTTTTTAAGATGCATCTTAATACCATTCTTATTCATACTTAATCTTTAATTTAACTAATGTTGTGACCAGACTGCGAAGATCCTTGCGAAAGTGTCAACTGTGGAATCGACAAAAGCTGCTATACGGTCCGGGATACCAAATGTGATGGCGACTGCTGTTTGTTACCTCGTTGCATCTCAAGTGCAAAGAATTTCTTGTAAATTTCCATACGCGTTTTTTATCGGTTCGTATTCAGACTGAAGGGGGGCACATTCAAATACACTATGTACACAACTCATAGTATCGTACAACCGAAAGATTTGACAGCAGAATCACCAAATAATGACCAATTTCTATTAAAGGAGAGAGGGAGAGTAGGAAAGAAAGCAGGGTAGAAGGCAGCTTTTCTCTGAAATACAAGAAGTACCTTGCCTCATCCACGGAACTATTCTTGGGCTATATAAATAAAAAAAAGGGAGAAATTGATAGGGTTTTGTTCACATCTTGAACTAGTGCCCGATATATAACTTGCACTAGGTTGCAACTGAACGATTCGTTAAAAAAAAGGCTCTCGGTCTTTGCAGTTTATCGTTGCTCTTTGTTCACTAGTTTGTCGATCAGCTCTTGCAGCGGGGCCAGCTCTCTGCGGTCGATCAGGTTGAACTCCTAAACGGACCGTTACTCGATTAACCAACAATGCCGGGAAAGGCTTAAAGAGGTACAAACCTGAACGAAGTAGATGAAATGTTTGAAAGACGTGTTCAGGTGGGCCTCTTCACCAAGTCTGACGACCTCTGGAAAATGCTGATGATAAATGTGGGCATAGACACGGAAAAGGCGCTTGAGAATAGTTTTGGCGATTGACGAGAAGTTCCGCGGGAACGGTACGCCGATCTTCGACGGGAAGAGAGTCTCGTCGTCTAACTGGTCTTGGACCCACGTCATGAGATAGTCTATATACTTTGGCGCTGAACATTTGATGGGCTTTTTCACCGTCTGTCCGTCGGCCCAGTGGTACTCGTACTTGGGTCCCGCCGACATGATAGAGCAGGATTCCTCGGTGCAGAACTCTGTTATTGTTCCGTACAGCATGTTTATCTGGTTGAAAAAGTCAACCGCTAAATGAGAGATCAAACACATTAGAATCTAACGGAAAGAACGTTTGAGGTGCGAACTTACTGTTGACGGCAACCCACTCGTTTAGATCTTCACCATCTGGCAGCATAACGGCCAGCCTTAGGTTGCCCGATCCTAAGGTGGCCGCTGCGTGTTTCATCAAATCATACTGGTGTGTACCCTCGGGTATGTTTTTCTTGGGTTTGAAGGTTTTCGACGAACGGTTCCCGCTACATGGAGAGGAGACAAAAGTGTATTATGAGTCATCAGAGGTAGAAGGGGTAGATCACAGGTATAGCTCTTATTCGGTTTGTTGTTAAAAACAAACAGCTGAGAGGACTTGTTTAAGACGGTTACGAAATTGACTTACAAGAGAAAACTCATTGTCTGAATAGGCGTTTCTTGTACAGTTTTGAATGCACGATTGTGTTGTGGCCTTTGTATCCCTTGAAACTGACGGATGACGTCAATATTGACGGATATCCTATTTGCTTTTATCTGCTGTCGTAATTCGCAGTTGGCCTTTTTATCATTGAAAACAATACAAAGTTGGTTTTGATGACCGCCGCTAGATGGCGCTAAATTCATAATTTTTTCTCTATTATTTTTTCCCAACCGGTAAGAATCAAATATTTCGGTTTCACATAGCATGAAGATTAAATTACAACTCTAGATAATTTAATCTTAATAAGGATAAGTTAAATTTTAAGCTTCTACTTAGAGTTTAGTAAATCTTTACTAATTATCTACAGTCAAAGTATTATGTAAAGTAGTAATTCAAGCCTACTATGTGTTAATTATTTTTTGTTTAAATAACTTTTGCTATTTATACAAGTTCATTACAATATATTATTTTTATAGATTAGTAATACGATAAGTTAATACAGAATAGCTTCGATTATAAAATACTGCTGTAATCAAAGGTAACCGCAGGAATTTCAAAGGATGAAGGGTTGACCAAAATCACTGTAATTAATATACGGCGTGTAAATTCCGGGTATAATAACCAACAAGGAAGCTGTTAACGGCCACCGAGTAACACGTATAAGGATAAGCCGCGGCTCAAATGACTTAAACCAACCTGAAAATTATTTTTAAACAATTATTACATAACTATCTACCTATCTATTTAGGTATCTATCTGTCTATCTGTCTCTCTCTGTCTATTTATCTATCTATCTACCTATCTTTCTATCTAGCTATGCATCCATCTATCTATCCAACTATATTTCGATCCGTCTGTTTGGTTGTCTATCTATCTATCTACCTACCTACCTATCAAACTCTCTATCTATCTACCTACTTACCTACCCAACTCTCTATCTACCTATATATCTGCCTATCTGTCTGTCTGTATCTACCTATCCATCTATCTATCTATCTATCTATCTATCTATCTATCTATCTATCTATCTATCTATCTATCTATCTATCTATCTATCTATCTATCTATCTATCTATCTATCTATCTATCTATCTGTCTGTCTGTCTATACTATCTATCTATCTATTTATCTCTGTTTATCTATATTCATCTTCTATGAGTATTACATCGACACGGATCGATCAGTCTATTATTCTATCGACCGATATACATCTCGTCATGTCTCTCTATCTATCTGAGTAACACTACTTACTATCTACTATATATATCTATAAATACTATATATATATATATATATATACATATATACTAGCATATATCTATCCGTGTATCTGTCTACGCATCCATCTAGCTATGCAGTCACCTTGAGCCCCATACCTCATTAGCGGGTAAAGTATGGTCTGCGGTGAAAAAGTGGAGATTATCGACTTGAAAATTACGCTGACTAACAGTATTAAGTTGCGTGAAAATTGAAGACGGGGTCTGAAGAGTGAGAGGAGAAAATGCCTACGGTCGTGACGCAGCTGGCGCCATGTCTCGGAATTTTTCCATTTTTATTTTCAGACATTTTCCCTTCTTATTGTTTCCAACGCGGATGACTATGCTTTGAGTCAGGTTGCATTTCGGCTCCTTGTACGAGTGTGTGTGCATGTTTCTTTGTTTTTTTAACTTTTCCTCTTTTTTTTTTACAGGTTAACAACTCGCCCCTCTCGTCGTCTCATAACTGCATCACACACGCTCAGATGAACGTCAAATTGCCGGGCTAATTTGTCATCCCCGTGCCAAAATGGCGCCGATACTTTTTCGTTTCTTTTTTTGCAAACAAAAATACCGTAACGCACGAATGCAGATAGTGTTATAAACAACCGAGATCATTATATAAGTTATATTTGAATTAAACAAAAAGCGATGATATAGAATAATACTGAGTAGATTAGTCTCCTACCTACCTACTATCCACACCTGCGGTATGATTCACCTTTTGACTAATTTCGGTTATATCCGTTTGCAATTATAATGAATTTGGCATAAAAGTTAATTGAAGTTTGGGAACCGCCTTTAGAGAACCAAATCAACAAGTAAAAAAAGGTTATTATTGCAACGATATGAAAAGTGGTAATTTAAGAACGAGCTTCTCGGTTCTGCCACTAGATGGCGCCACCGAATTCACATGTTTGAAATTGCGCGGGAATCGGATGT
>JAIQCU010000274.1:0-63682 GCA_022114935.1 Leptestheria dahalacensis | reverse complement strand
GAGGATCAGCTTCTGTTGACTGTCGTAGCCCAGAAGGTACCCGACGTAACTGGGTAACGCTAAAATTTGGTGAATAAAAAAAAATAACTGAAACTTTAATGTCCTAGTTCAGCACCTATTACAAATCTGCTCACTGATCCCTTCATTCGCGTAACGAGGCTATCGCTTAGCAATTCTTGCCATTGAATATCAAGCTAAGAAAATGATGAACATGACTAGATAGATGATTGTTATATTATTAGGATTGTAATTGCCACATCATCTATTCAGTGCAATAGCTTCAATAGGCTGGTCCAATATTGCGCAAAATTTAAAAGCTGAGCTGACAAAACCTTTCCATAGAAGGCCGTTAGGTGTCACGAAGCACTTATTTTCCCTCTTGTAAGGACGGTAATCACATACGTAGGCGTAGGACGTTATTGGATCCACGATGAAATGCCGAAGGTACTTGACGTGCAAGATATCTAAAGGGTTATCAGCGCTATCAGCTGAACACGTTGCTACTGGAGCAGCTGCAGTATTTGAGGATAATGGTAAATTGCATCCCAACCAGTTCATCCTGAAAATAGGATACGGATGGAACGACATGGATGTAATGAATTACATTTCGGTAAAATGAAAACGGCTAAGATTGGGATATGCTAAGCATTACAACTTGAACTGCACACTATAGAAGATAGTTCCATAAGGATGTACCTAACCCCCAAGTACGCGGAGTTGCTATTCATGTAGTCCTCGGACCCCAGGACCACCATACGAGCGAAACGGGCTTTGACAGGTTTCGGTAATCTTAGTTCCCGCATGCTAGAGTTCAAAAACCCCTAAGGAAGAATCGCACCAATCGTAATGTTAAAGTTGCAGTACACACTACATATACAAATATATATCATCAGAAAACTGTGATAAGAAAAAGTGGTCTAACCTCTCCGACTGGTAAGAAGCTAGTTCCGTCGTTGCTAGTATCGATGCGGATGACAGAAGCTGATCTGTATCCTGAAACAGCTTCGATGAAGACCCCGGCGATATTAAGGACGGTTCCGAAATCAACTTGAAGATAGGGTTCTAGCCATTCGGCACCTTGCCGATATTGTGGTACCCAAACTATTAAGACATAGATTATATGTGATTTCTCTAATCTTGCACAAAAAACTGAATCCATTATCAATAACAGTAGAAAACTGCCTTGTATCCAAGCAAAACTTTAAGTAAGGGAATTAAACTTTAAGTAAGTTTATTAAGCGATATATGATATAACATAAAGCATTACCATCAAGGTATTCAGAAAAATATTAGGATTACCTCCACTTCCTCCAAGACGTCCATGTTTGGGCAGGGTATCGGTCCTCAGGGCAGATGATCCTGTTATCTGGCAATCAGCTAACTGAACGTCGCTTAGCGTGTCCATCCCGAGGCTGTTCCAGCAATCTACAACATTGTTACATTAACCAACCTGGTATCATAACGAATGGCAGTGAAACAGACCTTTTTCAGCCACCCGAACGAAAACTTGAGATACATCACCGCAGTACAAGTACGTCGAAGTTGATACTGGGAAAGAACCGAAGGGCTGCTGGTTGCAAACGACTCGACTCGTTAAGCTGATTAAACTAGTTCCAAAGCCGGCTTGTCTCACACCATAAGGATCCACGGTTAAACTGATGTTCACTGACACCGTGGCCAGAAATAAGATTTCGTTGATCTGCATAAGCAAATCAAGGTGAGTATAACTGAGCAGAATAATACAAGACGTATCCTGCGTTATCTAGAAAAGGCCAACTATTTGCGTTGCTGTTTTCAGATTTTACTGTTTAGTATTTGAAGCTCAGAAACTCTTGGTTCTAAAAGTAAGCTTTCACGTGCAGATATATGCAGAACTTTCAAATGCAGAATGCAGTTACTATCTGCCCAGCAAGGTCTAAGGGCCACGTAATATTTCAGTATTCTCGCTGAAGATTCATGCTGGCAAATACTCTTCATACCACCCTCGTACTTTTTCGCTTTGTACTAAACCGGCTTAGTATTCTCACTTAGGAACAATGGTATAAGAATGTAATAGGTATAACATGAATGGTGGTTACTCACCAGAACATCAACGTACAGGTTGTTAGTAGTGTCTACAGTACACGTTGCATTACAGCTAAGGTTGCTGGTATTTTGTATGTGGACGAGGTAGTTCGGTTTAAATATCCGAACTCTCGCATTTAGGGCTTCAGCTCGGCTGACATTCGGACTGTGTCGAACCAGAAGAGTAAGTTCGATTGAATCCCTTACAGACGGAAGGGGCGGTTAAGACTTACTGCTACATTGATACAGGACGCTTTGATAGACCAGATACTTACCCTTGTTTGAACAGGTTGCTTTGGTTGGCCAACTGCAAATCAGCTGTTATTAATGCTCGCTCCATATTCCTGTTAGCATTTCGAGCAATTGTCACGTTGACATTTGCGGTACCAGTGACACTATTGTTGGCCAAGTTAATTAGGTTGGCGATCACGGGAATTGTGCCGTTGACCAAATTAAGCGAATGATCCGTCACCAAACATTCAAAGTCGAGATAAAGGGCATCATCGCCAGTATTGTAGTACTTCTGTCGACTCGTTATTCCTGTTAAAACCAAAGACTGCTAGCTTAAGTTAACCAATATGATTACTAAACATAATAGTTAATTAACTAATATATTAGCTTTATAAAATGCCAAACTGAATAATTTTAAATGAAAAAAGTATGCTCAAGTGTTATCCCTTGAAAAATCACTCCCCTCAACCACTTCCGTTTGGTATAGAGCGAAGTGCAATCGTGTCAGTTTAGGAAAAAGATATAGCATGACGGACAGTTAATACCAGTATTCGTTATGTTGACGATATCTAGTGAGCTGATGGTAGGTTCTTCGACTCTGCCAGTAGGCTGAGAGGCATAAGCAACGTCTGTCTCTAGAGAAAAATCTCCCAGTGCAATATTGCTTCCGGTAATTGTCCTGTTGATGCGTATCCCGGTGAAAACCATTCTAGAACGACCATCCGCTTCTAAGGCAGAGGATAAGTTAACCTGTTGTAAAAAGAAAGAAATAAGAGTATATAAATAAAGCTTATTTCATTATAAGGCTAACAAATGCACAAACATTTATACAAAATACCACACAGTTTGTTTATCCAGTAATACTCCGGACCATGCTACATTACTGCTACTTTTTTCCCAACTACAACCAACGTTGTTTGCGTGCAAAGAATACGAAAGAAAGCCAACGTTGTAAAAATGATTTAACACGTTTCACATTTAACATGTGTGAAAGAACGAACAAAGCGTACCTAAAATAACCGAACGTCTACTGCGCACAGCTTACCGTGAAAGAACTAACTGTAGTACTTGGGATTCTTATTCCAAGTGTCAACCATGCTCTCTCTCCAACATACATAATCGGTTTAACGCTAGAGGTCTTGTAGAAGTATGTTTTTTGGTCTGTTTCAGTTATAGGGTTGTTATCGATATCCAGCATGGTTGTTTGTTGCACACTTGCAGTTAAAGATGTACCACTGATTACGATTTGGTAGGAGCTGCTTGTAGACGAGCCCCACGGTGTAGCCCGCAGTGCTATTTCCACAGTAAACTGCAGTAGAAGATAAGAGTAAATACCTTATTTTTCACCCGGGCTTTGAGTACTGTGGTTACTTTTCAAAATGTTCGTGGTACATTCTAAGAAAATAAGCTTTACCGTGTCTGCTTGGGCGGAATTGCTGTAAGCATATTTGCAGGCATCGAAAGAGATTTCGTACTGCTTGTAAAACCTGTAGCAAAGCAAAGGTTTTACATTTTTTTAGCAGACAGAAAATGTTTGCTTTCAAATCCACAACCCAAAGGTTGCTATTTTCAATTGTAATACGTTTATATTATGTAACCTAAAGAATGTTATTCGTGCGTTAATGATGGTGATCAGCTTGGCTACATTTGGGTTTTCTGCACTCAGCAATTAAACAAATATTTCGATTACTTGTCAGAACGGTATAAGAATGTTTCTTTTATGTACAAACCTTAATTTCATATCATTATGGTTCAGTAAGATAAAGAGTTAAGTTGCATAACAATTAAGGCACGTTTGTATATATTTGTTACCCTGCAGAAGCTGAAGTAATTATATTAGTCTTCACTTGGGAGGCATTGAGACACGGAAGATTGTCTCCCACATTCGTTACTGCAACGGCAAAAATCTCGAGATCGTTGCTGGCAGTAACCGATACTGTGATGTTGCTCAGCAAGTCGCCATCAGATAGGGTGACGTTGTGTCCAAATATCTGCACTATACCCCTATGGATTGTAGTGCCCTCCGACAGCTTCAGTATATTAAAGACGGACCCCATAGTTGCACTTGCAAGCTAGAATAGCACCAGAAAGGAATTAAAGAATCATGAAGGTAAATATAAGCTATAATTTTGTAATGCCTGGGGGGCGGATCCTGTAACCACATTTATGTTTTTCGTGTACACCATCGTTACATTTTGCGAACCGATAGCAACACCTTTAACGAAGGCAGCTAGCACTATAGTATTGGCATCCAATTGGATGTTTTGAATCAGAGGATATTTTCCTATAATAAAGTTTAAATTTGTCAAGACTCTGCATATCCCATTGTTACAACTGCCTACGAACCCAAGTTACTCATGAAGTTGAAGTCTAGACTTGCTGTGTTATTCACAAAACTGATGTAGTTGGATGCCCCGTACCACCAGCGTCCATACGGAGAATCATCTACACATGGTAAGTTGTGTCCGACGAAGATGAAGCGGACGTTGCAAAGTTGTAACCCCGGCGATGGTGCCATGGTCAAGCTTAAGTTGGCTCGAAGGTTTGGTGGCACTTTGAACGTAGTTACAACAAGTCCCACTTTACCCACGGGTAGATCGCCTATCACGTTGTCAATGACGGTCACATTAGTCATTAGGCCAGACAGCTGGACGTTGGAAAAGGTCACATAAGGTGTTAAGTTGGCCGTAGAAGTCACAATGCTTAATGGAATTGGGATAGTTGTCACTGTAGTACCCCCTTGTATAACCCTGGCGTACATATTAAAAGTAGTTCCTGTAAAAAAAGGACAAGGACAGCTTAAGCAAGGTGCATTCAGTCTGAGGAAATGTATGATGTTGACCTAAAGGATTGTTCCTGGGCGTGAACAGGGCTATATTAAGGGACAGAAGGGTATCGTAAGTGCTGTTCACTCCAGTAGTCCGTTGAGCCGCGCAAACAGTGCCCAAGTTAATCAGTGCATTAGTAGTGAACCAGGGCTCGAAATCGGGGCTGCGAGGTGAAAAGTGATAAGTTGAGTAGCTTTGAGATGTTAGCCACGAAATCGGTCCGAGACAAAACATGGTATTACGGTTCAAAGAAAAAGTGTCGAGATGTACGATTTAAACTATAGGAAATAGTATATCGTGCGCGTTTAAACATTGTAAGGCCAAGTGATACTGTGACCAAGCCATAGGTAATCTTAATTTATAATGAAATGCTAAGTGCTATTTGACCTGGCAGCTGATCGAAGTATAATATACTTGCTACTTACTTATTGTTGGAGTAAGTCGTAACCGAAGAAGACTGGGTTACTAAATCTTCGATGCAAGGTAGGGCTTTGCCGGCAAAACTAACCTCCGCACGACATATTCTTAAGCCTGCATCTGTCACAGCAGGATCACCGTACATTTCAACACTGAGATCGTTCAATGGAACTCCACCTATTTCACATCATTGACAAGGTTAAACACGAACCATGCCTCGCTTAAGCAGAAAGCGTAAACTCTGTTAAGACGATTCGACAATGCTTATCAACGTACAGCATTACATCACTAGCCGTAGGAAAGCTACAAGTCTAACTAAAGAAAGAAAGAGGAAACATGAAAGAGATGAAATGAACAAGGCTTACTAGCCAAGAGAAAGTTCAGATTAAAGGCATTGGCACCACCGGCTAGCAGCGTCGCGTAGCTGAAGTTGCCAGCTGTAGGTATTACACTTCCAGGAGAGACCTTTCATAGTTGTTATAGCAAGAATAGAGCAATGCATACGTAATAATATGGAAAAATTGACACATACCGCTGCAGTTACGGTGATTTCTGAAGTTGCGCTTATACCAGTGACTTCAAATTGCACACTAGTTGTTCCCTCTGCAACTCCTTTGAAGGAGACCTCTAATTCGACTTGATAATCCAGATAGTTGGGTGACTGTTTTAACGAAGAACAATATACGCATTTCGTTAAACAGACTGTCGACATTATTGTAAATGGGAGTTACATGATCGCCAACAGAAATTCTACCAAAATCCACCGTCAACGTGCTGTTATCGCTGTTGAAAACTTTGGTAACCGGTTTCAGATAGTGAATGTTGAATCCTCTGCGAACAACCTTAATATGGCAAGGGAGAGCAACTAAATAAGAAGTAACTTGGTTAGTTTATCGTGCTATGCTTCGGTTAAGAGTTAGTTTACCTGAAGACTGAGAAGATGCCTTGACAGCGAATGATACATACGTGCTGGCCTGAAAGGTTATCGTGACGTTGAAAGTTGCAGAACCGGAGGGAGGAATTGTAGTCGAGGTAAGAGGAGCGGTCTAGGATCGACAGAATATTATTGAAACAGCAAGCACGAATGTTAAGGCTAAGTAACTAGAGTTAAATTTATTGGTTTCCTGTAATGAGCTTACCAACACTTCCACTGCATTGGAAAGCGGTTGGGTAGTAAATGATGTGACGGTTACGTTCAGGATTCCAGTCCACAGAATACTTGAATCCAAAATAGCTTCCGCGGATATGTTTATAACAGTGTTAACTGGTACGTAGTCCGGTACGTAAATACCGAAGTGCATGGCTATGATATCATCGTCGTTGAGAACGTCGGTCGCTATGAAAAAGTGATGCGTAACCAAGAAAGCTTACGGTACTAATAATGGTTGTGTTAACCTCCGGGTCAGTAATTAGGCATAGTTCAAATGATGCCTAAGCCTTGGTATAAACTAGAAAATTAGTCTTGTTTAATACAGAATCCTAGTCAGTGTAGTCAATATAATATATATATATAATATATAATAAATATACCACGAAATATTTAGCGTTGCATCATTTACTCGTATTTATTGTTTTGCTAACGCTACTTGCTGCTACTGTTCGTTTTTTACGCTATTACCTGAAGTACCTTTTTGTAGAACCCTTATTTGTATGACAGTCCGAAACATATGAAAGTTACAAGAAAACCCACTTACGTCCATAATTGATTAATCCTTTGAATGTATAATTAGCATTGTATATCGTGTTGTCCGTTGTACTAGGAGAATAGCTGATGAGGGCCAAGTCGTTCAAAGAGTAATTCATGCATTTATAGCTGTAAGATGTGCTGTTTACTCGTACGTTGCCAATAGAAAATATATCCTGCAATTCGGTTGATTTCAAGACAGCACGAAGTCACACAGTAAAACAGTAATGATACCTCAATTTCGTTGATCGTAATCACGTTAAAAACAGTCTTGGGCGTGTTTAAATTAATAGCTACGTTGGCTTGAAAAAGGCCAAAGTCACCCTGGGCGATGCTGGCAGGGCCTTGCAGTGTTCCATTGAGGCTATTGCTGTAGCTCTAGTATTTGACAGAGTTTAATACAACATTGTGTCGTAGTTCAGGTTATTCTCTACTACTTACCGTAAGTGCTGATGTTGATGGTAGAGTGTAGTTGAACGTGGTTTGACCAATGAGAATGTAGGAGTTGTTCAGATAGGATATTCCGACGCTTACGCTAGTAGCAGTGGGTACCACAGCGGCGTTTTTAGGAGTTACACAAAATCTTACGGTAACGTTGCAATTGGAGCAAGAGAAACTTGGTATAGAGGCGTAAAGTCCGGTTAAATCAACGACAACCCTGTCAACCTGTAACGTTAAATTTAGTTCAGTCAGAAGGTTAGCTTAACTTAACTTGATTTAGCTCACTGCCGCAGAGAATGTTTTTCTCTTTTTCTTTACTGAACAAATAACTAATAATATAGCCTTTGTAACAAACTCTTAAGACTGCTGCTGTATAAACCAATTAGTGCGAGCGAAAATGAACAAATTCCGAAAAATTGCATGTCACTTTAATACAAGACAACAGCATGTTATTCAAGAAACGAAAACATAATTCAGTACTCTCTCAAAGACAAGCAGCCAGTAAGAGTCATACTTATTTTCATTCGATTCTCGTATCCATTGCAACTGCTATAAGACTATGCTGTTTTGAAATACCTGAGACTGTCTTACAGTTTGTGTAGCTATGTGATTGCTCTGCAAAGAAACAAATATTGAATCTGAGCGCCATCACAATTTGATAGATCTAGATGCCTAGATAGAGACCTTTACTAGGCGCTGATTACAAAGCTAAACAGTAGAGCAATATGGTAACTCTTGCGGTCTAAACAGCTCGTCATAGCGGTTGAAACAAGTGTGTGTTTCGCCCGCCAAAGAAATTAATACCGCGCTGCTTTCTTTTGAGAAAGCACCTATGCATATTACGTACTCTTAAGGCTGCTTATCTACAACATAACGTACAGTTTCGTAATTTTAACTGAAACTGAGTTTAACTAGGTCGTGCGACTGTGCTATTAGAAGTAATATGAATGATTTATGTTATAACAAAATATTTAAAATAACTATTTCTAATTTGAAGTCCTTTTTCAAATCTCGCGTTTTTCAATAAAATTTATTATTACTAAAAGGTCTACGTAGTTCGTTTAAATCTTATGTTGTTTGATGTTAGACTGACAGATTCACAGACCTTTAAACGGTAAGGTTCTTCAAACGTGCACTGCTATTGACTAAGTATACATACTACTCGCGAGTCCAAGAGGTTGTAATTCTTCTGCACGACAGGATTGCTCGCTTGCACCAGCCCAGACTGGATCTCCACGATGCTGACGTCGCAGATGTTGAGATCCGACGCATTGGTATAGAGGTTCGTAGTGAAGATTTCGAGAACAGTGTCGTTGTTATCCACCGTGATCCCTTGCATGTTCATCACGACTAGAAAACTTCCCGCTTGAGTGGTCGTCAAATGTGTGCTGGATAACAGTGTCATATCTGCAACGACACTCGATGCATTTGGCGTGATGGTAGCCTAAAACAACAGCGTTCAGCAAATGATGTGAATGTCTGAAGATACTAAATTCTTTTGCTATTATGTATTCCACTTTCAGATATACATACTCGTTTGGCCCTAAAAACAGAAGAAAGTGGATCTCGATCGTCCTTGTCGTAAATCCCAAGTGCTTCATACGGTGAGCCGGTATCTTCTGCGTTAAAAGCTGTGAAAGTTTAACGTCATTATTGTTTCCGCAATTATCAGTGCCTCTTCTCAAGTATTTTACCTAGCTGCCAGCTTTTCAAACAAGGTAAGAGGAAAACGGTGATAGATACAAGCTGCCAAATAGGTTTCATTTTGGACCTCGACGAGACTGAAGAGCATCACAGCGGTCACTACCTTAATTCCTGATCGTTTGCCCGGTTTTCTTGTCATATGCAACTCCCAGTGTTGTTGGGTTGCTCGCAGCAACCAGGTCATTGCTAGCACTGTTTGATATGTTGTCAAGGAAAACTACTTTGTCCGGATAACCCTCCTTTACTGCATTACTGATTTCGCACTACAAACTTGATAGCTGCAAAAAAACACGAAATGTTGAAATGTTGTAATGCGAATTTCTTTTTTCTTGTGGTCGGTCTCATACGAACGTTTAGAAAAGCTTTACGAAGCTGAATCCATGGATACAGGCGATGTTGTAGGATCTATTATGATCTCTGATAGAATCTTTTTATTTCCTGTGAAGCCTCCTATAGTGGGCGACAAGCTCAGCAGCATCCGGTTGGATGTCTGCTCTTTATGTTGCACCTAAAAAACGGAATTGCGACATGATGTTCCCAAATGCCACATGCTGAAGTTTTCCAAGGGTCCGCAACACTAAGCATAAAAGTAGACCGGGCGGCTATTTGCTAATCATTCTTTGGTAAACGTACTCTTCAGTCGATTTTTCTTGTACAAGCAACCCGTATAGCAAATGATTACTAATATGCAAAAAAGTGTTATAGTTTCTCGAATCGACTAGTTATAGACTCGCTTTCGCCTCGTATTCAGTCTTGAATATGTTTAATAATGCCAGTTTGGGACCACTTTTATCAAGTTCGATCGGCAACGCTAGACTGACCCCGTGTTACATCAAATATCTCGTTATTGGTGTAGAATAAAACTGTCGCTATCGATTCGCTGTGATATAAAAATTGGACGACTCGAGTAAGCGAGTCGAACTAGATACAGCGGCGTCAGTTGGTCAACACCCCCCCTTTCGCCCACCTAAGAGCCATTACAAGAAAAAAGCATTTGGAAATCGATTATCATGATAGTGGCAATCTAACTGCCAAGCTGAATAAAAAGAAAGCTAACCAACCTCGTTCATTTTTACTTTAGAAAGGAGAAAATCAATTCTGCTATCCAGATAAACGCATCAGCTGAATATCTATTTGATTCTAAGGGGACATTATTCAGATGTTAACACAGTTTTTGTCCGATAAGTAAACTCTCCTTGTACTCGGATTCGTCAGTTATTCAGTGCAGTATCTTATTAATGTAAGCTTATAGAAGTTCAAACTCGTATACCTTACTAGCAAGCACAAAAACCTCATAACTGTAGAAGCATTAACATCTTGTGTTAACAATTAGCAATTAAAGTAACTTGTAACTTCTTGCATTTTTGATATTTAAAAAGCACCGTTTCCAGTACAAACTTCTTTATGGTAAGTGAAGTATGTTATCAGCCTTATGTTGCTGGTTATTGATTGGTGTTTCTTATGCCAAGGCGACACCCCGTTTTGATTAAAGCGGCAGGACATACTAACTTACAACAGCAAGGCACATTTCCTGGAGGTCTTTCCAATGCACTGGAAATAAATATTGATGCAAACTGTACTTTACTAGTTTTACCAATTATTTCGTTGGGGGCTTAAATGACATGTGACAGGCCTACAACTTGATCTATCATCATGGAAGTGTATTCTTATGGGGTAGCTATGGGGCTAGAATGTGGGGGACTGAACGTGCAGGGACTGAGCAGGAATGAGAGAAATCACTTTGTAGAGATCTCAAGTTAAAAAGTACATTCGAAACTTAATCCCACAGCTAGTTGGATTGGTTCTTGTCCTCCCATCAGTGGCCAGAGGGTCCAGAAAGAAGGTTTTTCCTCCTCCCTGGTCAAGCTTATCCTTTTTTAGATCTGCAGTGCACCAGGATATTGAAAAGGGAACTAAAGAGCTGCTTGAGCCAACGTGAATGGAACCTTTTACTTTCAGGGTTCGCTGTAAAATCTTATTGCCATCACGACGCTGTATCAAAATGGCATTTCATTCTTTTTAATACGTCCTCACTCTTATCTCGCACCACCAGACTCGAGAACCTTACTAAGGTTGTTGACATAATTTCCTTCTCGCCATAACCAGGACTGAGGGACATACCTTAAAAATCAGTCATAAATGTACCAACCGCCAATATTTGAACTCAACTTTATCTTAATCATCCTCGCCAATATTCCGTGACATGTAAGTCTTACGCAAACCCTAAATTATAATGAGCACTTACAGCCACAGCCAATCTCGGGACTTGCATATTATCCTAACTCTTCCTATTTTAAAGACACGGAAACTTCTTATTGTTCAAAATTGTGGTTCAAAAGTTATGGCCAAATTGTATCATAACTTTAGTTTGCATTCTGAAATCGACTTCCCTTATTTCGTTGGAAAAAACAACAACAAACAAAACCGCGAGTCCCATATGTTGCCAGGATAAGAATAATCCTGGGTAATGAAGCCGAGGCTTCAAGTCGGTCAGAGCAAAATTAACGGTTCTTGTATGCAAATTTCTGCTCTGTTGCATAAGACAAGCGTTTGTATAAATGTAGTGCACAGCCGTAGTGTCAGTCAATGTTTCTTGATATGTGTACCGCTATATTCGTCGCTTAACGCAAGATTATGAACGGCGTAGAAATTTCAGGATTTATTAGAAAACGTCGATCAGTTTACGGCCCGTGAGGAACGTGACAATACGGTGGAGGCGTGATTGGGGGATAGCTGGATGTTTGTCTTATTTCGCAGCATCTGGATTCGACAGCGCGTGCCATTTAGCTGTATGAGCGCTGTCAGGATTGCTGCCCTGATATATAAGTGGAGTTATTTGGTACAAACTGACTGCTGGCACCTTTCACACAAAACCTTTCTATTCAACAGTTAAACAGAACCGTTTTAGCGCGAGTGCAGTGACAAATAGTGAGCGAGATAATGGCTTTGCTTTCTACAGCGGTCACTCACTATTTGTTAAGAAACTGCAGCCGAACAAAAGTTAATGGCGTGCACGGTGAGAGCGATGAGGGCAAGAAGGAAGAACATGTAAAGCAGCAGTCTGAGCATTTGCTATTGGTGAGAACTGCGTGGGTGTACGAGGCGGGCTCCTACTAACTGACACTGGATGCTGTGTTGCCCAATGAGAGCTCCAGTCGGCTACATCACCGGCTCACGAGGAAGTTGTGCTACATTATATAAGTATCCAAGCTCACGCTGCTTTGCTTCTCAGTGATTGTTCCTCCTTGGCGACTAGCAGGTTGTGTTTCTTTGACCCTCTCTCCTAATGGCTGCTCATCGCCGTCTCAACAGTAAGCTGTGTTAAGCCATTCTGTTCGTGTGCTACCAAAACACTTGACTTCAACATCAACAATTTAATTTCCTTCTGAAAGTCATCAGAGGCTCAAAAGGGGTAAGTCTCATAGTTATTTAATAAATTTTAAGTTCGTTAAGTCCACTGAACCTGATCCAAGAAAGTTTTCCCTCTTCTAACGAGGTCTTGATCCTTGGAATATAAAAGGGAATTGTGGTTGGAATCTCCAGGGATAGCCTTTTCTTTTCTGGAAGTAAACATGTATTTATACGAGGACATGCATGACATGGATATAATAGGACCAGGGATATAAAGGTCTTTTGATGCATTCTTGCCTGCTGCCTTAATAAAATTCCATGCGGTTAATCAGATTACTAATGAGTTCCCAGGGGAGTAGAGTGTTACCTAAGGGAGAGATATGTGGACGATGACGACGTAAGTAGGGAGCGTATATTTTCGTTCTGATACAGAAGCCCTCTGCTCCCGTACAGCCTTAAGGAGGCAAAAGACCTGAAATCCATGTATTAATATGGGGCTCTCGGCCTATTTCTCTTGCACAATGCTGCCTGGCATCGCTATATTGATTCCCACGACTTAGGATTTGAGCCAGACTAGAGCGCACACACACACCAACGTCCCATGTCGGATAAAATCCCTCAATGAATGGCCAGGCATGCCTGCACTGCTACATAAAACCCCATTAGTGAGCTGAGAATCCTCCAATATTTTTCTCAGTTATGCGTATTAAACTACTTGTCCTTTGTCCAAGAGATATAATTATCTTCTGCTAATTTTTTATAACCCATTTAAGAGTAGACGAGGGAATGTTACGATTACAACTGAACAGCAGTAATTAACATGTCATCCACCTCCTGTGTTCCTTTGTCATTAGTGCGACCCTCTAGTCTTAATGCGTTAAATGTGGCGCCTTGTAAATGACAAGCACCACAACAATAGAGCGAAACACGGGCAGAGAAGGACAAGAGGAGCATTTAGAGAAAAAGTGGTATTTTGTACAATTTTGGCCGTGCCTCTGGCATCGTTAAGGGACGGTCCCCTGCTGCTTTCCCAAATGGTAAATCAAGTCATCAAGTTCAATTTACTTGTTTGTATTCTAGAATTGTACTTGAGCTTTCTTCAACAAACGAGGCTTTTATATATTTATCTCTAATCTCGCTTTATATATAAATATATTCATATTATAGTGAGCTAGTTATATATAATATGCGTTTCTCTCTCTTCATTTCTCCACAAGTTACTTTCTTGTGGGAAAAAAGGAAAAGGCAGCTTTGGAGGGAAGTTCAACAAAGGAAAATGCATATTCGCTGGTCTATATTGCTGCTTCTGCTCGTGTTTCTGGGTTGCGACGTTACTCTGGCAAACGTACGTAACAACAGCAAACCTTCGCGATCGTTATACTCGACAAAGCGCGGCAAAGAGCGCAACAGCAAGTTGTTCAAGAGTGGCAAAGAGTACGTCCCTGAAGTTGGCCCCTGGTCTTCGGATGCCAATGAGCCCACTTGCGAGCAATTGCGAGAAATGTGGCGCCAGTCGAAACGTCATTCGCGAGCTGCCGAGTCAACCAACGAGATACCTCAGTATTTGGATCCCTTTGCTCGAGGTTACCCGTACGCCAAACAATTACAGAGCGAAACTACGCCACTTCGTCCCCGATCCGAACGAAGACCCCTTGTCTATGGACGAGTGGTCCATGGCCCCGCTGAAAATGAACCGTAAGTCGCCTTTCTAGAAGCATAGCTAGCTATGATGTTCGTACGCCAGTAACTGCCCACTATTGCTGTCACTTTTGTTAACGCGCTATTGTGAAACTGACGCTGGAACTACTTTCTACCTGGGTTGTATACTATGCCAAATGTTAACTAGTAGTAGTATATATATAACGTAACAATTACATGGATTGCTTTGCTATGCTACTGATGGATAAATAAATAGGTATACGCAGATAAGTATAATACACTGTATTACGTGTTGGTATTTCAGTCACGCTGACTTTTATTGTAATATATTTATTGTATTGTTTTACTATGGTATGTTTTTTATATTTTTTTATTACGTGATGTATGCTATTCCACGGGTGTGTTTTACTATATAGATAGATAGATAAAAAGATAGATAGATAGGTAGGTAGACAGATAGATGCACAGATACGTAAACAGATAGACAGGATAGTGCAGTGAAAGTCATAAAGAAGATTGCAATATCGTAAGTTATAAGATTAATGAGTCAGTCAACAGTTCTGCCTGTTTCCTTTTTCAACCGTAATACGAATCCTTCATTTTATAACGGGGGTTATGAATTTTAATTTGAAGGGAAATTTGATTTCCGCGCAACAACGGTACGATTAGGTCTTATTCATGTTAACCTTCCGTAATTCCTTAATTCTGAGCGCGCAGTACGATTGTATTTGCTCTAGGTTAGTCGTTCCTAGTAAGTGTCCTTTTTCATGTTTTTGCAGGACTAAGTAGCTACGGTAACGTTATTTACAGTTTCCAGTTTAAGACGTCTTCTGTTTCTAATGAACAGAACACGACACTCTTTTTGGCCCTTGTTATTGTGGACATGACGCTATACCAGAGTAAAAGACTGATTAAAGCTCTCGTTACAGGCAAATGAGAGCCTTTGATGTTTTGCGCACAATATCTTCCAACTACCGCGGCCCGCAACGTTCTCCAGCGAGCGATACTGGAGTAGTCCTGCAAACAGAAGAGGAAAAAGCAACGTTCCCTCTTCAACCACCGGCCCGTGGCAGCTTCCACAAGTTAAGAGAACTGGTGAAAGAAGATAGAGCTCGCGAGTCACCCGATCTTCCCAGGAGCAGAATGGACATTTCTGACGACAGTTGGCCTGGCGATGAAGGAAGAATTGTTACGTCGCCATCGGAACACAAAATCTTCCATGCCATGCAATCTGATTCACCATACGGTTCGCGTCCTTTCGAAGTCCTGCGCTCAAATCGCTGGAGAAATATTGATGCCAAGATACATCGCCAGAGAGAACATAACACAAATGCTGACTTGAGGGACGCCGAGGAGCTTTTACGAGAACTAGAGAATGAAGAACTGCGGAAAAGACGACGTCACGCTGTTGGAAAAACTGCTACGCCAACTTGGCTTGCTGACGATGTGCTGCAGAAGATTCCCAGAGATATTTCCGCAAAGTACCAGGTTCGTTACAATTCGAAATATGAAGCATTAGATATGATTGAAGAAAACGTTGGAAATGCGTTGACAATATAAGAATTACGGTAAAGGAAGAAATTAGTAAAGACGTACATGGTAATATAAAACAGATTGATCGTTTTTTTCTCCAATCCGTAGACACGTCCGGACTGCATGTCGTTAAACGGACAAATGTGTTTGTCCAGTGCAGACTGTGTTTGTCCAGGGCTCCGGCGGTGTCATCATGGAAGATGTCAATCTAAGCGTCTTAATCATGCAGGTAAGAAAATCCAGACCCTAGTATAAAACTGCGAAAAAGTAAAGAAAAAACGATAAAAACGTTGGCTCCTAGTACCGTCAAAAACTACTATTTTTGTACTCGTGCCTTTAATAGTCCATGTATACAGTCCATTCATACTTACGAGCATTTCCGCGCGCTTTAACTCATTGGAAACCGCGCTGAAGTGATACTAATGTAATGAAAAAAAAAACACATAAAATCAATGAGAATCCTGCTTAAATAACATAATTATCATCTTTAACCCTGTGCAGAACGCGCATTAGCAATAGCAGAAAAGACATTTTATGTATGTATTCGAAGATGAATGAACAAGATAGTCACGAGTACGGTTGTAGAGAAAACGGGCCTTATCTGTTTCTACGCCGCGGCGAGGCACAGAGAGACAAGGCCGGGCATTCTTATGAATGGAAATAAGCAAGGGTAGCAACGTCATTCATACCGGAAACATGACGTCATGAGCTTCTTTTCAGTGGGCCACGCCTTCTGGCTACCGTCCAACAAATCAGGCCATTTTGTTGGCTTTCTTAAACTGCTCCCACGAAGGAAAACAGGAGTGCTTTTTTCTTTGGTATTTTTTTCACCCTTGTGTGGAAGATGAAGGATGGGTAAGGGATATCGATTTGCCATTTCGATATCTTTCTTCCTAGGTTATTACCTTGCTCAAGAGGCCAAAAGAAGGGATGTATCGAATTTAATAAATCAAATCATGGATGCGTGAATATTGGTACAGCAGAGGAGGCAGCCGAGCAGCAGTAAAGAATGTGGGCCCCATGAAAAGAGTGCTCATTTCTCCCCTTAAAGAATGCTACAAATTGAAAATACGAGCTGACTTTACAAGTGACATTCATATTGGGCCCATATTGAAGCGGACTCTTGTGCCGTGCTGCATTTCAAAAAGCACTGTGACACTGCAACAGATGTTGCTTCCACGCGCTCCCAGATGCAGTCAACATCGATTTTTGCATAGTTATAAAGCTCACCGGCTCATGGGTTTTCGTTCGCATATACTTCGATTGAATGGGAATTGATCTATTAACATACGTTCCTTTCATCCGCCTCCTTAAACTCTTTCCGATACTAGAAAGTAGAAACGAGTAGTTTTCAGAACGTCTCGGTTCTCTTATTGTTGAAGACTATAATCAAGTTCCCATATCACGCCCATTAATGAAGGGTACAAATATGTGCGGTTTCGCCAAATTCTTCAACAAATGTCACAGTGGCAGACAAGTTGAGTCTTGCTCAGGACAAACGTCATTCATTATAGTTTGAGGTAGAGGTCGTAGTTATAGACCGAGACAAAAGTGGTTCAGATCTATTTCCTGTAAAAGATAATTACTATATTCAAGTCTGCATAACGGATACAAGTGCGTGATTCTTAACAGTGATGATGATTCTTCGTTTAGCAGCAATGACATGAAAATGGATCATCATTTTAAGGACGAGTCTAGATTATCTGTAATCTGGAAAGTCTTTATACATTCTTTAGAAATGAACACCCTGTACGAATGACGCAACTTCCGGTCGTACTCTTTGCATAAATTACATTGCGGCAGCCACAGAATTGGAAATTATAGCCTTTCACCGTTAAACCTTGAACGTGAAGACATCCATTGCCCTCGACCCAATAAATCTGGTGCGACCAACGTGAAAGGCAACAAGCATACTGCTGATGGTCGCTGTCGTATACGTGCCGCACCCTCCCATGCCTCTGAAAAGCATTTACGATTTCAGACAAAATCTTGGTCAGAAAAAAGGGAAGTTGTTGAGGAAAAGTACTTGACAGTACCATCGGCAAGGCAAAATTTGTTGTGACTTATAATGTAAGGAACAAGTAAGTGGAGTAAGATAAGACGATAAAAACCTGAGCTTTTACTTGGTCTCCCAGGAGAATAGACCCACAATGTCACATTCTTCATTTCGTTTTGCCTGGCTACCCGTAATCACAAAATGTATGCTCAGTTAAACGCCCTTCAGGTCACTATTGCACGTTTGCCGACGCTTCATTTATTGTTGCTTAGAGCAGTTCCTTGTCCCCTGTAAGACTTCCTTTTATAACGCACCTTTAGTCTATGCTTCTCTTCAGGCCAATTGATTAGTTTCTCTGGGAACAAGAACCCGCAAGCAAACAGCCGTCACAATATGAAGCTTAACGCTGAAGAAGATCCACCTTAGCGTGAAATTAGTCTGCGGTGGAGGGGAAACAACAAGTCTAGCATGGTGCTGGAGATCGCAGAGGTTTTTACACGCGCAACATCTTTGCAGTTTGGAGATTTGATGTTTGCTCGTGGCGTGTTGAGCAGCGTGGAAGTGATTCATGAATGGTCGTGACTACGTGCTGAATGAAGGCAAAATGCAAAGCACAATGAGTGGAATGGAAAAAGACGTGACAGGCAAATATATTTTTTCGAAAAAGAAAAGGAGAGGGAGAACACACCGGCGGTGACCGTTCCGTTTTCTCAGATAGGTGCAGCTCTCATGGTAAATAACTATGAGGATCACTATAGCCTCCAATAAAAGCCTGGCAGGCTAAACTTTGACGCTGCTGCCAAACCCTATTATGAGGTTACATCTGGCACGTAACAAATGACCAACGCCTCAAGTATTCCACTTGTGTAGCGTACCTCACCCTGGGTGATGTCATCGCTGTCTTCATTTCCCTCATGCCTTCCAGTCAAATAGCAGCTAACCGATAACATAGCGCAGAATGAATCATAAACAGCTGACCTTGATATTCCCTGTTTGCATATCAAACGTAAACCCAAAAGACCCAGTAGTCAACAAGTATTACTGTAGGTTACTGTTTTCAAAAGACCTAAAACTAAAATTGCATATCGTTTGTTGTACTCGGTGTTATGAGGCTTGATCTTCTCAGATGTTTCCTATTGCGTTTTTACTCAAGTGCATACAGAAATTAAGAGTTTCTGCACTATTTGTATTGTACCCCATATACAGGACTTCCCTTGACAACTGAACCTTATACGCAAACTTTTCCATATTAGATTTTTTAGAATCTCTATAACCTTAAAAAAAAGTAAAGAAAGAATGAAATAAGAAAGTCCTGTGTTATTTGGAAGATACATCGTGCTGCTCTTTATAATCGACCATTCATTCAGATCCCTAACGACGAATTGTTACATTCCCAGTTTCTTCCCAGAAACGGATCGCAGAAAAGACACCCGAAAACCAGACTTTCTTTCGGGCATCTGTAACGTATTTAACTAGGAGAGGGTGAGATTAAGTGAATTACCTACTAATTCCAAACTCTTGCTGTAATACGTGAATGGAAAGCACATTCTAGCGACTGCGGGAAGGGGGGTGGGTATCATCAATAAGGGCTCAAATTGGTCTTAATGAGAGACTAGACCAATAGCGGAAACTAATTACGACCAACGCAAGGGAAGTCAAGGTGTAGAGAAAGTGGCTCAATCTTGTTAAGCAGGATTTGAGGCTTTTGTGCGCGGTAGCCTATCCTGCTGCCGTGCCCTGCCCTGACCCCTACGGCCGTGTCTTGCTCGTTCGTTGGGCTTTGTTTGTCTCGGCATAAACATTGCTTTATACGGATCGGTACCTTACGACAAACCCCTCTCTTCTCTGCACTGCCCCTCTTCCTTTCTTAGCTGACAATAACGCGACCTAGCCTTAATAAGACATCTTCTATTTCGATTCGGTGGGAAAACAACTACCATCAGAGCAAGGGGGCAAATTCATCCGAGTCAAATAAAACGACATGTGATGTGTTCATTTGGAAGAGATGATGTTGCGCCTTTTACTCTTTTCGATGGCGACGTTGAAAAGCCCCAAGAAGGCTTGCTACACTGGCTTGATTGTGTACATAAACAAGGGCACTACCTCAGAAGGAAAGTTCATCACAGAAGGGAAATTCCTGTCCAAGTTTGGAAACTGTTTACTTCCTTTTAGTTTCCAGTGTTTCTCTTGAGGTGACTCATCCACCGTAGACTGGGCGATCCACTTTTACGTTGAAGGAGAACGCTTGTTAAGAATGAAGATTACCGGTTACAAGACTACTGAAACATTCATGAACACAGTGGAAAGTGAATAAATAATGCGTTGTGACACGTAATGCATGTCTTTCATACATAAGTTAAGGCGGGAAAAAAAGCATAAAAGCTCAGACAAAATCTTCGTTTTCTTCTACGTAGCCTATCCTAACTTAACCTAATTCTTCAATCTGTCAATACAGTACAGATGGGTACAAAACAGCAGAATTCAGTACACTTATTCTGTGAGTATATGGGTTACGTGGTTTCACATAACCAGCAAAAGATGGTTTGGCTCTTTAAAGGCGATAGCTTCTCAGAATATACTGATTTTGTTTAACTGGACTTGTATTTGCAGAAAAAGACGATTTTGTCACTTGGCAAGAACCCTCGGACGACTATCTGGGAGCGGGGGACCGTCAGCGAAGGACTTCACTAAATCAGCGTTACAACGGAGAGGATTTTACTGACGACGACAATGCAGACGACTAACAGCTGGATGCTTAAATGAGAAACACGCAAAATCACAATTGAAAAGATCTCATACAAATGGATTTCCTTTACTTAACTATATCACTCCAGTAAAAAAAAAAAAACGCTACATGAAAACTAAACATTCCTGCTTTTACAGGAACTTTATGGCTTCCGTAAGATTTCATTGGTGTTAATTTAAACAAAAAACAACTATTACTTTTCTTATCCCTCTTATGTTCGAGACACTGTTAGCACTAGAACACGATACTTTTTAACTTTTCGTAATGGTACTCATCATAACGTTCATGTCGCTGAAGATTTCGCAACAAGTATCTTTTGCATGTAGTTTCATACAGTGTCGCGATTCTGGGTTTTCATTAATGGCGATCAACCAGGGATACGTTACATATCACTGGGGGCAACTTGCTTATGACCCGATTTCTTTGTACTGGCATCTTGAACGGAGCATGCCATACCATCCTTCGGCTACTGAACCCCATCTGCCGATTGCTATTTGTCGATTAGGTGTCACTTTTTCAGAACTAACTGGTTGTGTCGACATATCATTACTTGGCCAAACTTTGTAACTCCAGTGTTAACAACATATCAAGCTTTTGTCTTAAAATTACTACTATACTCATCAAACTCTACTGGAAAAAAAATCATTTCCTGCTTGTACGTAGGCTGTATAAATTGTTACCAGCAGGTGAAGAGTGAACAAATAAACTTGGGTTATTGCCGCACGCATCACACCACGTTCCAATTACTTTGTTTGGAAGAATCCACATGATCCTGCAGTGATTCAAATTATAAGCTGATAATCAAATAATGTTAATACGACAGTTAAGGATACATTAGGGTTTTTACTGAGACGACATATTAAGATGAAATGAATGAAAATATTTAATTAAAAATCTCTACTAACGCATGGTGCACCCCGCTGGGTAGGCCTAAAGAAAACGTTTGCTGTCTGTGCTTTTACAGCCATCAGGACGATAATAGCTAAAACCTTCTGGACATTAATAATTCAGACAAATTTTCAGCCACGTATGNCTAACTCTACACCTGTGTAGCTACCTATCTAACCATCTATCCATTTGTCTGTCTTTCCATCCAAACATCTAAATGACTGCCTGTCTATCTATCTAACTACCGACTTACTCACCTAACTATGTATATATATCTCTATATACCTGTGTAGTAGCTCCCTATCTAACCATCTACCCATTTTTCTGTCTATCCATCCAAACATCTAATTGACTGCCTGTCTATCTTTCTACATACCTTACTATTTGTCTGTTTACCTGCTCTCTTTGTGTGGTTTAAGAATGCCCTTTAGTTTAACCCATTGTCTCATTTCTGGCCGTGTAACTGTTATACAGAAAAACATATGCGGGTAATTGACAGATACCAAATTCATTGTCGACAGGACAAACGGAGAATGTTCTGTTGGGTTTCTCGCACAGAGGAACAGGAATGCAATTATAGTGGGAGGGAGCGTAATCAATGGACTTTGGCCTTTTCTCTCGTCATTTAGGGACTCGTCTGTGCAACATCGGCGTCTCTGTGGACAACAGAAGTTTCGCGCACACTATACGTTTCCCACTCCTTTGAATTGTTGCTTCACGCGGTGAATGTAGTCTTAACTCGAAATGCCTTTTTGAACAACAACGGCCGAACCGAACACACATAAGGCACCGTCAGAACGCTTTAATTGAACGACAAGATGCGGGGGCGTCGTCTTCATTGATCCCCTCGGTGAATAGGCAGCAATAATAGCAGCCAAGCCACAGTTTCTTTATCAAACAGCCATCTCATGTTGGCCACATGTCAATATGAAAACCTTTTACGACACATCCTAATCAATTTCTTTTTGTGTGCTGGGGACCGTCAGTGGCAAACCCAAGGTAACAAAACCAAAGCTAAATTGAACGTTCACTCAATTTTAGCCTTACTGTCGTAAGTACAGTCATATTTTACCCGCCACCAGCTCCCAGTCGCTTATAACTGTAGTTGTATGTTTACCCAACAGGTAAAATTTACCCTTCCGCCATATTCCGCGGTGAAAAGATTTTTCTAGTCCGTGCTTATAAAGTTGAATCTGAAGTCGAGCCTTTGATTACTAAACAGAGATGTTTACACAAGTATGCCTGAGTATAAGCACGGTGTCTCGAGACGGTCGTTTGGCTAAAAGATTCAATTAATATAATCTTGCACTTGTGTTTGCCATATGGTACCCCATTTGTGCACCTTGGGCCAACTTTAGCCAACGGCATCTGACTTGTTATTAATGCTTACACAGACTTGAATAAATCTCGACAAGATTGTCTTACATCGACAAAGCGTACTCGCAACTGCTTGTCATGATAAGATTTGGTTAAATATCAATATCTGTTTGTTTCTTATTCAATGGCAGATACTGAAAGCTATTCTTGTTTAACTGACTTCAGTACATTTCAAACAACAGATTGCAGTCAAGTGTTCAACAAGCCTGGAGATGTATTTCCTCAACCTAATTTCACAGTTCAAACAAGTCCTTCACTTTCACCGTTTACTTTAGACAGTCTTACGGCGGACGTTTTTAAGGAGCGGATCTATTTGCTCCAAAGCAGACTTGCTCAGCGAGAAACACTTGACGTCCAAAATGACGTCCGGCTTTTCTTAAACTTAAATCCATCCAATAATTTTTTATGTTTACTCATTTCAAGTTGTTATTGTTACTCAAAAGAATAAGCATCATTATTGCGTGTTGTTTATTTCTCTTTTTAAGTATGTTAACACAGTGTTTCATTGAAACCAAGATATAACCAAAGCCTTGGTAAATCTACGCTATGGTTTTGCCAAGGTGACTGGCTTAGCGGTAAGAACTCTCTTGTAGTCTTGAGCCAAATTAGAAACCATAATTTTTATAATTATGTTTAGGGGGAAAAGATAACGAACATGACAACGAAAATCCCTGACCTTACCGAGCAGTTCAGACGTATAAAGATTCGGAAAGGTCGCCAACCAAGTCATCAGTGACATTCAATTAAATTCCGATCTCCGGTCTCTTTACCCTGAGCACACCAAGCCGCTCATTATTGTGGAACTGACTAAGAGAAAGAAGTGGGATTTAATCTTTAATCCGCTTAGTGGACGAGATTCGCCTCTACGCGGTTGAGAGGCGCAACGTAATTTCAGTTAGCACTACTGGTGATATCGAGCAACTCGATTCAGACGTTTGGGATAGGCGATTCCGACAGGATTCTGATAGTCGACTGAACTTGACTCGATATAATCTTGTAAACTTTGGTCCTCGTTATCATCGAATCCGACTCAACTCAGCTTCAGGACGAAGGATGTCGACTCGATTACTTCAGGATAGTTAACCGGTGTCTTTCACAATCAAATATGTAAATGAAAGGTCTAAAGCATAGTATATTACGGTTCATTTTTAGCATTTTTCACACGCGCAATTCCATTGAAGGTAGTTTCATCTTAAAGTGAGACACAGATGTTTTTCCTCTTTTTTCTGTTTTGCTTTTCACGCTTACAAAGCAGAGGTCACCATCGTTAGAAATACAGATAAATCGCCACAAGAGATAGCAGCAGCGAACACTTTAACCAAAATTTCAGCGGGTTACACGGCTACAGAACTTAGCTGTTTTTTTCTCCATTTTTTAAACGGCAGAACGCAAAGTTTTCTTGACAAAAACTCGGATTGGTAAGGTAGGGTATCACACAGTGTGTCACAGGGTCATATGTCAGTTAACAGGCGACGTAAGGGTAAAGAAACGCAAAGAGGCTGCTGGCACAACAGCCAAGGATCGCTCAAGGATCACTCTCCGCCGCCAGGTTAACGGTTACCAAAAGCGGACAGCTTATTTCGCAGGTTGGAGGCTCAATTGAATTAGAAATAAAACTTGGGCAAACTATTGTGAGTGCAGAAACGAATCACTATTGCGTTAACAGTACTACAAATCAGTGAAGTCACAAGCGAATTAATTCCGTAAGAGTACAAGAGATCATGATGCGCTACACTTTTCGTTTACGGTACCGGAGTTAAAATGAAAAATGCTTTGTCTTGTTACGGTAGATGCTCCTCAGCAAGACTGCTATCCTCATCGTTGCTGTCGTCGTCGGACGTGGTAAAGATATTCAACTCGGACGGCTGTGTTGAGACGATTTTTGACTCGTGATGGTTGCCGTCCGGACAGTGAACAAGAAGCCAAGGATGGCGAAGACACTCGGCTGCAGTTGCTCTTTTAGTAGTGTCGTACATTAGCATTGGAGTTAGGAAGCTGGTGAACTCCCTTGCTTCTTTCTCGTCCCATGCGTACTTCTCGGTCAAGACTTCAAACAAGCTCCACGGCTTCAGTTTTGTTATATGACGGAGTTCACCTGCAATATGGAAAACAAGCAAGTCATTCTCTAGTTTAGCTTAATTAAGTTTTCAAGTTGAGTACAACTAATATATTAAATAGTCAGCATTAAGAGTTTAGTCGACGTTCCTGCAGCTGAAGGATCATCCTTGTTTGTTGGATTCAATCTTAGGAAGTACCTTATTTACGAGAAACTGGGCACTGGGTACGAAACGAGCTTATTCGACGTTATTCACCATTACGTAGATTAAGCTGTTGGCAAAAGGGCAGCCCAGCTCCGATTGAAAAGTAAGAACACAACCTTTCGTTCCAAAACTAAACCCCCCAAAAAAGGCTCGGGAAAGCATTCTGTATGGAAGAAAGGGAAAAACAAAAGACCGGAGGCTCTTTTCAAACTGCCAGTCCCAGATACAATATATTTCTCTTAAAAAGGGAACCCAATCGAACCTTTTTTGTTGAAAAAGACGCGCGAATATTTGCCCGAAGCCGCAATGTCTCGAGGGATTTCTCCAAGAAGTTCAATTATGTGCGCCAGATGGTCCTCGTCGCGCGAATAATCCTCGCCAGAGTGTGGTTCGAACAAGTAATCTCCCGTTGCCAACTCGAAGGCCTGATGTAATTGTAATCATAAAACGTCCGTCTTTCTTGTCCATTTCCCCCCTCTTTTATTTGCCTTGCTTTCTTTAATCAGTTTTCATTAGAACATGATGTTTACCATGCATGCTGTGCTCCAGATGTCCGCAGGAGAGCCATATCCAGCTCCTAACAGTACTTCCAAACAGCGATATTGCCTCGTCTGGATGTCTTCCGTGAAATGATGGTCCTGAACACGCGAAATACAATTACATCATCGGCATCGAAATTCACGATCTCATGTTTTTATCGCTCTATGCGTAAATATGCAGGGCCGGTAACTCGATCGACATTAAAAGTTGAATTTCACTTTAACTATACTACTGTACTCTTTACAACCTGAGGAAAACCTGTACTGAATAACACGATTCAGCAGCTTAACACATAAAATATTAAGAATAAATTCATATTTCACAAAGAATGATTCAATACAATCCATAGTGAGGATAGTAGTCTAATTAATACGTTAAGATTAACACGAGAATAAAGACTTGTTATTCTAAATGTGAACAGTGTTTTATGAATAGCGTAACCGAGATGTAAAACAAAGGTGATAACAGCCGTAGTAAAGTACAATCTTCTTCTTCTAGAAGGAGGGAAGAGTAAAAGCCCCCATAGAAGCATACTATCCAGCAAGCGTTTCCCAGGTCCGCAATTTTCACTTGGATATCGCACACTTCGCGAGAGGGATCGGGTCTCCTATCTGCACTGGTCGTTTTATTGTCCGGCACCGAAGCTGTTCTGCGCAGAATGGATTCGCGATCTGTAATGTAAAAAGCCCACATTACCACGGAATGAGATCACTTTCACAATATCAAATCACAAACCAACTATCCTAAGCATTACGCGATACTGACAAGACTATCTGGTTTTCCGTCAACTGTACAACTTCTTCATTTAATAACCAACTAAGAATCGCGGATACTGTCTTATTACGACCACCGTAATTATCAATTCACCTAACTTTACAGCACGTGTTATTCGGTTATTTACACGTTTTTCTGCAGTGGGTTTATTTTGCACGTCTCAAATCGCATGTTTTTCTTTCTTCGCTGGATGCAAACTGAAACTGTAGCTTATGAAAACGCAAACACAAACAAAGCCTTAATTACCCTGAAACCTTCCACCGGTGAAGAATCCAATATGGACCCAGGCTCCCTATTCTGTTTACTTGTGTCAAATTTCTGTTTTCTCAACTTCCGTGACAACTTCCCGCGCAAAAATTCAAAACAAATCTCAAAATACTGCTATACGTTAATTCTGCAATTGGCCCGCATCCAACTCTTGATCAGCGTGCTGCAATCAGATTCAGCACAGTTATGCATTTGCCTAGGAGCAATTCAGACTGAATCGTTTTTAGTCGAGCTTGTTACACATGCCCAGCAAAGTAGAAGCATGCAAAACTTTTTCAATTCCTTGCGTTTCTCCATTATCCAAGTAAAATGTGACTCTGAAAATGTTATTTCAGCTAAAAACCACCCTAACCAGTTGCATTTTTATAACTAAAAAGGTCATGCTTTAAAAAGGACGTGTTACGGACTTGGTACTTCATTTAAGGAACTAATTATACCCGATAGGTTCGCTCCTGTTGGTCTGTTGAATCTCAAGGCCCCACCGTCTTTTTCATGACCACTGGCCGAGAAACTCTCGAATAAGTGAAATCCTTCCGGTGCTGAAATCGAAGAGGCAGGATGAACTTCAGAATCGGGGATACTTAGCGCGTCTCTGCAATGTCCGGCACCTTCAAATGAAGTTCAGTGGTTTATTTATAATCAGATAATTATCACAACAGTCAACGCGCTTTCGTTATAGAATAACTAAAAGCATTCAGGTAACTTCCCAAGCTAACGGAAATGGTACAAAAAAGGGAGGGTTCTGAGTGGCTGGAAGTCAAGGTAATTTCTAACTTTAAAGATTTTATTTTGGCGAAAGTAACAAACCGATTGCAATGAAACCTTAAGAGTACATTGCGTACTATAAGATCTACGCTCGGCATTTTTTGGGTAGCTATATCTTTAAAAGTGTGAAAGTAATGAGCAATCAACTTTTATTTCTTATTTGCCTTTCTTGATTGCTCTAGGTTGTACCCACAAAGACGTATCGGACACGTCATGAGAACTATCAACTTGCTGTTTTCCCATTTTTGGACAGATCGGCACGTTCGTTGTCTAACTTGCACACAAACTGACCTAAGTGAAACCTTCTAACCTGTATTTTGGATAAATCTCCGCTTTAATTAAATTGAACCCCTCACCTGCCCAAAACGATAGGTTCTTCTGGGATAAGAAGTACTTCGACACTGTGCGACACTGAGCCGAATAAAGTCTGGTATTTGTACGTGACCAAAACAAGATTCCAATTACTGATGCGATACAAAGTGTGCCTGAACGGTATTTGGTCATTACTTGTACTTTATCACGTATTTCAGAGATGACACATTTAAACTTTATAATTATCAACAATACTCTTTGAATGTAATATTCTCCTAACTATTGGTCCAACTAACTATAAACGGATCAAGGAGATTTTTTGTTGGATCGATGTGTTCAAGTAATTTCCCCGATGTTCTACTTAGTTCACTTAAGAAGCACAAGTCAGCTTACTTGTTTGCAAAGATACATTTGGCAGTTCCCCTATGCCCCTTTCCACTTCCGCGCTAGGCTCGCCATCATCAGGATCCTGGTCCTTTTCCCGTGTGCCTATAAACAATTTGACGAGACAGGGGTGGGTTCATTAGCCATGCAACTTCATCACGAGCACACACTCCAGGCCTCATTACCATTAGTGGCCTGCGTTTCCTCAACTTCTTCTAGCTGCTGAAGTTGCTTCTCCACCAATTCGGCCTTCTTTTTGGCCTTTTTCCTCAGCTTCTTCTTCTTGTTTTTCGACACGATGACTCTATTTGGGCTCTGTTGATCCTTGGGCGCCGTGCTTACTACCAAAGACATTACGAGAGCAGGTAAGTGTTAAAGCTCAATTGGTCATGCTGTAACCAATCTGGTTTGAACCAAACTTAGAAGAAAAAAATATAGAAAGTACCTAGCGAACCCGGAAGCTTGAGTCCCATTTTATGCCACTGTGTTGCCTCCGCCGCCAGTTTCCGTATATAGGCCTCATCGACGCAGACCAAGATGTTCTCCGGTTTTATGTCCGTATGTATGATATTGCACTTGGTATGAAGGTAATCCAGGCCTTCCAAGACCTACCAACAAATTCAGAATATTATCCGTCTCCTTCGTGGTTAAAAACTGCGATCTGAAAAACGGTTATGATTGATCAAATTACAACAACCTACAATGTAATCATAATGATAACCAATGAATCAAGTTTGTCCACTCCTTCAATCTATAACCTCTTAATGTAAAAGAAACGTAGAGTGTGAACAATCGTTGAAGGACCCATAATTGGAGATATGTTTGCTCCAGTATTACATGGTTAGTTGTGTTGTTTTTTTGTTGTTGATATTTTTCGAAAAGAGACGACCATGAAAGGATTTTCACCGAAAACTCATTACGCCTAAGTTGGTCTGGAAAGTTCAAGCTACGCCCATTATTTGTAGTGTTTACATTCTTCACAAACTTAGTCACCTCGGTCGTTCCATTAAGGAAAGGCGCAGGGAGAACCCACTACTGCTTTCGTCTTTGCCATGAATGGGATTCGTTAACCTTATAGTTTTTTTCCCCCTCTCTCTCTCTCAGCTTCTAAAAATCTTATTTGAAAGAAAACTACAATAACAACGAATTTCCATTAAATCAATTACAATGATTTTAACCCCGTCCATTCAAATTGCAATATATAACATAAAACGTGCACGTGTTCCAACTTAGAAATCAAGTATTTTGAACATAACCAGTCCCCCCCCCCATCTGCACCTATGTTTAACCATCCAAGTGGACGTGAGATGTGCCAATTCTTAGTAATTCCTAAGGTACTCATTATAAAATTTCATATAAAAGTAGAAATACATAATGGCACTAATATCAGCCTCATCTTCAGGCTCAGGTAAGAGTGCAAGTTGAACGTAATCCTTGATTTGACTTCCTATCAGGTTACCTGCTTAATAATAGTTTTGACATTGAGCAGAGGAATCCCCTGATACTGGCTACGGATGATGAGCTTCAGCAAATTATGTCCCAGGACTTCGAAGACCATGCAAACGTGGACTCCGTTCACTCCAGTGATGGTAAAGTCATCCAACAGCTGGACTGTTTTCTCGCGTTTCGGGTCCGTCTCGTCACTCTGGCGAACGCAGCGAAGCAGCTTGATCTCGTCCAGTGCAGTCTCCGTATAATGCGAGGCGCTTTTCACCACCTTCAACGCCACAAACCGCGTTTCACTAGAGGCACAAAAGATTTCAAATAATGTTGGGCTTTATTTCTATATATTGACAGTAAGCTAAAAACTCTGTAGAAGATAAGAATTTTATACTACCATCTATAACAGCCTTAAAATATTATTACATAAACATGTGTATATGTATTATTATATGATATACATTCTAATAAATATTATGACAGTTTGAGGATCTTGAACTGTATATATTTAAATATAATAAAAAGATACCGGGACGCCACATGTACAGTTATCGTACTAGCAGCTGATCATGATTCAATCACGATTCACCGAAGCTGGAAGCGTTTCCAGTTAATTTGACTTAAGTAAGAACAGTTTAAAAGAATCCTAACTGTATTTTACAAATACAATTAGTGACTTGGTCACCTTAAATCCCAGCACAGCCAAACGGTCGAGAAATGACCCCAGCCCAGTTTGCGAAACACGTGATACCGGCCATTGAATAAATCTCCTATTTTCACCGGATGATAGCCACCTGTAGGAAGTTTTTTTCCCCCGGTAAACCAGAACGTTAATCACCAAAGTTAGATTACTATAAATTGCATTTTACCTTTGCAGTAATCGCGCGGATCCTCCTGCTCGTCCTCATCCGACCCTAGAGGCTCCTCGTCGTCGGCAATTTCTGATAGCAAGCCACGGACGTCCCTGTTAATTAGCACAAGTACATTTTCCTTACTTCCTCAATTATCCACCATTCAGATCACGTTTTCGCCCACGCTTCCTTGTACCCTTCAGTTTCTGTTTTCAGTAATATTTGGCCGGGCGTAAGGCCAAAGAGACACGTGATAGAGAACAACAGGTTGGAACGACATTCTTTAATTTAAACACTAAAAAATCTTCAGGTAAACTGTATTGTATCAAATACTTGGATTCACCCATCTTGCAATTCAAACTCCACACAAACTTGTCCTTTGTTTTACATCATAGTGCAATAACTTAAGATTAGTCATGATCCTTTGTATAAACAAGCCTTCGTTTAGGTCATGTATATGATAATAGTTCGAGTAAGACATGTCGTTTCATTCAATAAAACAACCAAGTTACTCTGAACAAGAGCTGAAACTGTATGACATTAAAAAGACGAGAGGGAATATTCAATACTTCAACAGCTTTAATCAACAGTTTATTGTGGAGGGAGCACTTTCGGGTTCAAGTTTGGCATGCAGGGTCTTCGGTCACGACTGTGAAGCGAATCGATCAGCAAAAGGCGCTTCTTGAGTCACAACATGTTGGATCGATAGTAAAGAACGAGTTTGCAACCCCAATCCCCTGGAGCACGGTCTCTTCCGTATCTCAGCTTTTGTTACCCTTCTCTTTTGCACCTAAGCTTCCTCATCTCGTCGACATGTTTTATTATAATAAGATGCACCCCAGTGTCACGCCGGAACGTAAACAGGGTAAGCAGTCTTAAAGTTGAGACATCCTGCAAACGCCAGTCTCATACAAATGATATGACGTTGAAAAGACAAACAATAAGGAAAAACACAGGGAATCTGTAAAGCTTTTGCATGTGCAAAGACAACTTTGTTTCCCGCTAGTGACTCGATGCAGCTACGAGTCGTCAGCAACCGGCGGAAATATCGACCCAGTGCTCATCTCGTCCTCGCTCACATTAATAATGCATTATAACAGGGCAAACAACGTGGCGCACGTTACAGGTCCTTGTCCCGTTTCACTTGGAAACTTCGATAGTTTTGGAAACGATAACATATTCATCAGGTAATCATTACTATAGAAATCTGAAATAATGTCTGACAGTTTCTGATAAAGGAAAAGGATTAACTGCGGCGAGCCTCAGGTCCGAGTGAAGCATGATCGATAACGTATTCACGGGATCCATTAGCAAAGCAACAGCAACTGTGCTGTACGTTCTAGCTTGCGCAGATTGAACAAAAACACTGCTCCTTAATCTGGGCGTACTTGAACGGCTTCTGTTTTCTCAGACGCAAGAAGCCACTATCGGCTTGCTCTTTACAAACTGTTCCAACACAAGTTAACTCAAGGTTAAACATCCTGGTGTAAATAACGAATTCGAGATAAGATGCATGTTACATATGTTCGAATACTGCATATAGAAGCGCACAACCTGCGCGAACGCAACCCTGTTTACCAACCTGTTACTCTGAGCCTAAAGTTTTACCTGGTCGAAACTGCCTGCCTGACGACATGGCGCGACCGAGACAGCCTTGTATCGCAGACGGTTAAACATGAATTGCCCAGGGAGCCCCCGTCCTGAGTAACATTACGTCTTAGCATCGGCCCCATTGAAGGTACGGGAGGCAGCGACTTTTGGCGCGGGAGATGGGTTCCCTCAGTATCCCAGTGCGGCTTTGCTAGGGATCGTGCAGCCTCAACTTGACAAGCGGCTTGATGAAAACCCATCGACGGCGAAGAGGACGGAGTAAAGGCGCTTACCCGGGGACGAGAAGGCGAAGGCAGGGAGCTGGCCAGGGTATCCGGTACGGAAGGCACTTGGAATGATGCGGGGATGTCTGTGGGGAAATCATGTCGAGGGTTCGTCGATACTCTCCCAGTGAAAGAGGGCAGCAGACGGGGTGATCTGGGTGAAGCAAACGGTCTCGGCGATAAGGGCTCTTGCTTAACAGACTTGTTGGGAATAACGCTGTTAACCAGTGTGGGATCACTGCCACTTTGGGTCAAATTTCCAGTTCGGGCCACTTCATCGGGTTCGTCACACGACAGGGGCCGCAGTAGAGAGCGTCTAGCCGGATTGCCTTGGGTGTCCGGAACGTCGCAGGATAACGGACGCGGTAACAATCTTCTTGGGTAGCAGGGTAAACTATGCGGTAAAACAGGAGGCGCTGGTAGTTTCCTGGACCCATACTTTACTGCTTCGTGGGCAACAAAGACATCGTCGCTGGTAGGAGTCGGAGGAATGATTACAGTATCGACTAATCTCTGACTGGGAATGGGTAGTTTTCTGCCGCCTGGAACTCCGTACGGTGACGAAGAAACTACGGGGGCCGAAGGTGAACTAGTCAGAGCAAATCTATCACCAGAGTCGATATCGTTGTGATCAAGACTGGTGAACTGCAGCAATTTCATCTGAGTCTTGGCGCGGGCTAGTGCTGTTGAAGGCAAATGACGTCGCGGTCGCGTCTCGGTTTGGAAAGCGAAATCAGCCATGGGGAAGAGAAAAGAAAACAACAACTACCGAGCGGCTGTTACATCGAGCCAGTACTGAGCGTCAAAGGTAGCATGGCCACCCAGCTCACCTTGGACGTCGGCAGCACAAAGCACGGACTCGGCACACGCTCCACAAGGTAGTAATCAATACACGGCGACCCCATTGAGCACATCCCCTCCTCCCTTTTACATTACTGCCGACATTTTCAGACTCCATCCTACATGGAATCAATTGCTGTCGGTACAGAAACAACTTCAAAATGCGACTCTACTCTTCCACGGCTCAAGTGAAAATAGGGAACTTTTTTTAAAAAATCTTAACAGCGTTTTGTTTAACATTCGCTTGGTATAAATCACGGGTTACCGAGAATACTTTCCTTGGGATGAGCGTGTCAAATTGGTTTCACGTATGACTGAAGTGAAAAGGCAAAACGAACCGTGTGACTGATGCCAAATGGCGTTTGCGTGATTAGCACGACTTTTACCAGCTGAAAGATAATCATTATATTGTGGAGAACGAGTTATACCAAAATCACGATACTGTTACGAGATGAATACAGAAATCGATACGATACGATTCACCACGATACTTTCCAACTTTCCCACACTATCAACATCTGAATATCGCAATAAACTGCAATTTGCTTATTTAAAAAATTTCCACCAATTCTACAGTAATTCACTACTAGAGGGTAAATAATTTATGAGCTGATAATGTCCTTTCCGATATTACCTTAATCTTCTATGTTTCACTTATTATTTGGTAATTAGGCTTAGAAGTAGTAGAAGGTAGGACATTGCTAAATCACTGAATTCCATTATCTTTCTTTGGAAACTCAAAAAGCTAAAGGCAATGTTCCGCAATACGATTGCAAAGAATTATACTCGTGCAAGAAAAAAACAACGCAACGTAACATTCATTTTACAGAAGTTCAGTTCCCTTATGTATTCAGCTACAATCACGCCAAAGTCACTTGAAACCCAAAAAGAAGAATGTACCTGTGGAAGTAACGCACGCGCGGAGTCGCAAACACACGATACCGAAACAAAATTTATTTCGATTTCACACGAGTACATAAGTACGGTAGAACAAACCCACGACGCAAGCTTGCCGAGTCAGAGAAAAATTGCACTTTTATTTTGAAGAGGAGGAACGTAGGCCCTACTGAACTATATGACACAGTGAGGTTTAAAATTAACTCGGGAGCAGAGGTGGGCCAATAATAACAAACCCGAAAGTTCGACACAGGACACAGCTCCCTCGTGTAAACAATTCCTTATTTGACAGTCAATAGACTTCTACTTCATAGACCAAGTTACAATTTGAAAGTTACCTTTCAGCGTGTAGACACTGGTTATTTTCGTGGTTTCTGCGATGATCGTTGTCAAGTGATTCCACTTCTTGAGGAGTCCGAGTTTGTTTTGTTTTGGAAAGCTTGTGTCTCTTTTTCTTGGCTCGTATGGCCAACACTAGGTAAAACAGATATTAGATTTGTCCACGTGTTTCCATAGATCAAATAAGCTGTTTATACTTACCTCTTCTGCTAGTGTCACTTTTACAGGAATTCATTGGTATTCTACGTGCTGATTAAGACAAGACATGATCCCTGCTGCTTCGTGCCTCAATAGCCATAACAACCTGCGCTGTTTCTTGAATTTCTGCAGCGTTGCCAGCTACACTTAAAACTTACTATTAACACCTAAATTTAACAAAACAAAACAATGTTGCAATCAAACTTTTTTCTTGCAATAAAGAAAAAGCAACCGAAGATGTGAATTATCGAAATAGCTTTCGTCCCGTTAAAGCTTATGAAGGTAACAAATAAACGCTGGAATTAACAAACTATATTACGTATACACAGAACACAGTGCCCCGAGAAGTAAATTTTTATTCATAAAATTATAATCCCTTTTAACAGATATAACTCTACAGTTTAAAGTTGATGTAACGCAGAATCTTTGCTGTGATTTTTCAACTCTTTCTGCTGGTCCTAATCTGCGCGGCTTAGTTTTCCAACTTTTCAACGACATCGTACAAGTCCAGTCTCTTCTGTTGGTAGATGGGTATCTGTTGGCGTACTTGGTCCAAATAGTCCAAGTCTGCATTTCAATGAACATAATATTTATCTATCTGAAGTAGGTGAAATGTGTTTCTGTAAGACATACCGATATCCGCATAAACAATGGCTTCATTTTCCTCTGTTGTCGCTATTATTTCACCCCACGGTGAAGCAACCGAACTGTGGCCCCACGCGATGTAAGATGCAGCAGTGTCCCGCGCTGGGCTGACGGTAGCGACGTATACTTGGTTATCGACAGCTCGCGCACGCTGCAAAAGCTCCCAGTGAGCAGGTCCTGTGGTCATATTGAAGGCTCCAGGGTATACAAGCACCTTGCAACCTATTTGTAGAATTGAAATTCATTACAGTAAAGACTGCCATGGGGTACACACCGCACCCTTGACTTAGGCAAATTGAATGTAATTACCTTGTTTAGCGTAAAGCTGTGCCATTTCCGCAAACCTCATATCGTAACAGATTCCCAGTCCGACTTTACAGGCGTCGTTGAACTTGAACGTCGTGAAGCTGTCTCCCGCAGTGAGGGTCTCTGACTCCCGGAAGCAGATTTTACCAGGAACGTTGATATCAAACAAATGTATCTATCAAGAATTCTAGATCTATTACAAATCCGTCACTGACTCGTACTGTCCATGTCCATACTTTACGATGAACCGCGAGCAAATCTCCAGAGGGTCCCCAGACCGTGCAAGTATTGAAAAGCTTCCCATCCTTGGCTTCGGGAAAGGAGCCTCCTATGACATGAACATTGTTTTCCTTGGCAACAGAGGACAATGCTTTCGCAGTTTCGCCCAACAGAGGTTCTGCGTAGTCCTTGAAGAATTCTGCGGGCACATGAATTACCACTTCTTCTATAATGTTCCAATGACATATAAAATGCTATTAAATTACGTGTGCCGTATGGTGAATTGAAGCACTCTGGCAAAGCAACTAGCTTCGCGCCCTTCTGAGCCGCTTCCCGCACCAGCGCGCAGGCTTTTCTCAGGTTTTCTGTTTTACTGCTTGTGACACTTAGCTGGATGAGCGCTAGTTTGAACTCTGCAATATACCAGATAACATTTGGATACTGTTAGTTTCATATTTTTTGTAAAGATAATTATGAACCCGTACTTGCCAGCGACATTTTTATTTTTATCTCAGGGCTAGGAAATTCCGGCTTTTGAGTATACACACTGCCCTAAAAACAGCAAGTCAAATTATTTCTAAACTAACGTTAACATATTCTAGTTTTTATGGGATAATTTAGCGAGAAAGCAATAATTCAACATTGAGTGCGACCTGACGAATGATGCTTGCTGAAAACACGAGTGTGAAAATCCTCGTTTACATCAAACGCGTATGTAAACACAGGTACTGTGTTGCACAAACTACGTGATCTTTTAGTTACAAGAATAGCCGTTTGATGGCGTTTTGATCGCCATAGGCCATATGCGTTGCAAGGTAACCACTCGTTCTTTCCATTACTAAGTCGAAGGCCTGAAGTTTTACTAAATTCCAATAAAATATTATAATTAAGTACTGGTCAAAAATACCCGTCTCCTGTTAGGCATAGATCAAAATAATAGATAGTAGGCTGATTAGTTTCCTGGCTACCTTACATTACGTTTTAAGTGCTTATGCTATAACAGTGCATCGATATGCTGCATGCACTTGGTAAATGCTCAAGTGTTTCTAAGTAAACCTCAGTTAAGTCATAGCCTTCATTGACTTGAAAGAAGATACCTTGGTAGCCCTAGTGCACCCGCTTTTTGTCGTATTGGGCGGATCAAGTATTACGACGAAGGACGAATACTTCTAAGTATAAAGTTAGCCAATTTAGGCGTTCTAGATATTTTCCCATAGACACGGTCCTTACAATCTCACTGTGATTGATTGGCCTGCTATTACCATTGCCACCTGCATAGCACTAGTATAGCAAATACGTAACAGACGCATCTGGATTACTGCGTTCTGACGTAAAAGTATGACGTGCTTGTTGGAAGCACGATTCAGCATGCACGAATGCAACGGAGTAACTCGAGAGTCGAGTGGTTTTCGTTGCAATCGTATATTACGTATGCCTACTACCGTCTTAAAAGTCACTTGAATAGTTAAATTATCTTATGCGTGAGTGTCAGATGGACTGGACAACGCTGAGTTCTTCCCTGGAGATACAAGTCTTCATTCAAAGTTTAAGGAACTTGGCTCAATGTTCACCTCTGGTAAACCTTAAATCGACTTCTCCATGTAAACTATTCTAGCGGTCTAATTGCATAAAAAGTTATGGATGGGGTTTTAAACATATGAACCCAAGCCTTGATCAAGAAGATCTAGTAATTTGGCCTTTGACTATCGATAATTAACCTATTTGTATTTGTACATTCATAGCATATAGATCTAAATATTACCTGTAATGGTCCCTAACGAGTTAAACTATGCAATTAGTAGTATCTAAAAGCTACTTCTGGCTGCAAAGTACGCATTCCATAAAGAAGTAAACTTGTACACAAATTTCAGTGCATTTATGTAGATTACATTTTTTAGACATATTGATTTACTCCTATTTCCTTCTAGTCCACAGGCTAAATAATTCCGGCAGGTTCACATAACTTTTTCCGCACACTTTATGCGCAACCGGTTACTGACACGGACTCTAAAAACTTCTTTTAAACAATTCGCAAACGTGCTTTTTTCGGTTGAGGTAATCCAAAACCCACGTTGGCTATGTTCAAGGTTTCATAGTTTTAATCTGTCACAATAACAAGGACTTCATACGTTCTTTAAGGTAAAATGTTTTCACTTTTGGGCTATACGAACCATAAAAGGGGTATTTAGTGAGCATATAGCTTTCCCGCAGATGTGGAAAAAATGACATCGCTTGATGTTTCTCGAGACTATTGTTTCCTTGAATAGCCACCAGAGCAAACGCAGTTATGCGGTTATCCTGGTAGGTATTCACGTCTTTAGAATGTCCGCAAAGAATGCGCGGACCGTACGTTCTTGTTGCAATAAGAATTGTGGATGTCTTAACGCTAACCAGTTACCAGATAGAGCGATCTGTCTGAACATACACAACTTTATGTGACCGTGGACAAACGTACGAGGCTCATGTAGATTATGTACGAAGCGTATACTCACATGAATAACATGGAAGGAGTCTTCAAGTAACATCACACTAAGAGCTACTTATCTGGTAAACTGTAACTATAACGTTATGCAACGAACGGTAACCCGGGCAAAACGGGACCGGGCTTTCAATAGATAGTTAACAGCGATGTTATTAGTGATCTCATTACTCGACACATGAGCGACGATAATGGGAATTACCATCCACAGATGCTTTTCGATTTCGACGTATAGTATATGAAAGATGAGTGAACGTTACGGTAGTGTAGGGAACAGCGATATAATATGATTGATACTAAGAATAGAGTTAATTCTCTGCTTGCACGGGCATCACAACTGCTAGTAGAAGAAGCAGAGCACATAGTTTCAGCCTCCCATTTCGATACATTACAATTCATTCGGTAGATTCACTGAACTATAATCTGGGAACTATAAGTATATCGTTAATGTTCTTAAGGAAAAGAAAATCATATGCAAGTGGACCTATTATGCACAGATGGTCTAATACATGCTGCGGATGCGTAAGAAATGAAGTTGCTTTGTTTAGAACAATCGCATTACCGATGCTTGGGAATAGTTTCAAAGTTTATACTCATTAAGTGTAACCTAATTAAAGGAATAAACATCGATATCAAAGAAAGTACTGAGCTTTGCCATCCATACATCGGTATCAAGGACTTTACTTTTCAAGGCAGTAATGTCAACGACTCGACTCGACTTGGCCCCGAGTCGAGTCGAGTCAATGGTCATGGTCTTGAAGTCGAGTCAAGTCAGAGTCGATGATATGTGGGCCTGAGTCGAGTCAAGGTCGAGTCGAGTCGGCTATATATTCGACGTTAGACCCCAAGTCGATCGAGTCGACTTGCAACATCCCTTAGTCGAGTCGAGTCGTTCACCGCGAACGACCGAGTCGAGTCGCGTGACATCCCTATTTCAAGGACTCCGCGTCCCATTTGGCAAAAACCGAAGTTATTTATGAAGAATTCTAAAATCAGAACTGTAATAACTCTAACTCTGAATGCTATTACGTCACGGATGTAATACTGCAACATGAAATCGCATATTGCCGATACAGTGGAGCTCCCAATGACGTTCCAAACAACGCAGCTCTATGGCGAAGATAACTTTTAACAGGAACTTTCCTGGCCTTCTCCGTAGCAACCCGAACGGTAAGACTAGCGTTAGCGTTGTAAAAATAAGATATGATGATTTCAATTATAGTTTTGAAATATATTACCAATTAGAGTCACATAGAACCCTTGCAGTATACTTCGCAAATAAAAGAACCAAGAATGTTGTCATCTTTCCAGTAACTACTTAGTGTGAGAACTTGTTAGTCAGAGATACCTTTATTGTAGACAGTTTACAACAGAAAACCTTTTGAAATAGATTCTACTTCAAGATACTTAATTAAAGAGGCTTAGAAGTTATCACTTTGTTTAGCTAGGTTATTTCTTTTTAAATTCCTTGTTTAGAAGACCCCACGGTTACATGATAGATCTCCTTTCATGCTCCTGGTGAAAGAAGTATCTTTTAGAAAAACACGCATAATTATCCCTTAGAGCGTTACAACTTGCCTCGTTAAAGTGCATATATTTAATTGCCTGTCCCGGGCGGCTGAAAACCTACTTACACGCGGCTCAGATTTGATTAAGGTAATGCTTGCTGCTCGGTGTATCACATAAAGAAGGTCAGTCAAGTTTTTGGTCCTGTAAGCCGCACTTGTGCACTCGAGCGTTATTGAGTTATAACTTGGCAATTCTAATTAACGCGCTAGTCAATTAGCCAGTTAATTCTGACGCTTTCACTCAAACTGTGGGGCAATTAAAGTGTTGCAAACTTCCTTCAAATGCAAATGACAGGTGGTAATCATATGCACGAGAACCCAAACTCCACTTATAAACGCAGTTCATGTTGGAAAAGGGAGCTCGTAAAAGATATATCTCGTCATAAAATTAATGTATTTCCAATATTCAGAATTGATAAACACTACAAATATTGCAATTAACCAGATGAGCGAACGAAACATGAAAGGCGCCGTACATGTGAGAACGGATATTTCATAATTAATGTGTGTCTCTCAGGTGACTTGTAAGAGACACTTAAGTAGAGTAGCAACCACGTACCACGAGATAAAATGTTAACGCAGAAGTAACGTACGGTTGGTTCGGAGAAGTGCGCGACGGTCGCTAGTATGTACCCTGTATACACACCTTTATGGTATATATCGCCCTGGCCAACGTAGTAGAAGCTCAGTAGTCCGGGCTCCACCGTTCCTTACACCTTTACTGGAAGGAGTCTCTCTGCCTGACCGCACGCAGACACGTACACCAGCATTTGGAACTCTAAAACAAGTATAATTCTAATTAGACGTACACTCTAGAGCAACAAAAAATGATTGAATGAATGAATGGGAAATGATAGTAATTTGCAACTTCAGTATTTTATTTTGGCTAAACTAACAGACCGGTCACAACGAAACTTTACGATTGCAATACGTACGACTAGGCCTAGACTCAGCATTTTTGGGTTTGCTCTACCTTTGAAAGTGTGGGAGCAATAAGCAATCAACTTTTCCCCAACCAGAACCATCTTTTATTGCTCTATAGACTGTACCTTGGTATCGAAACACTACTTTTTAACGAGTGCTCTTTCGTGAAGTTGCTAGTTTTGTTATAATGAGTGTACCTATGCATGCGCAACCTAGTTAGCTGAGTAAGTTAGTGCTGTCTAATTTCGTGAGTTGGCTTAATAAGGGCGTTTTGCTTTATTTACGGAAAAGGTGGATCCACTTGTCATTGGGGAACAGTGAGCCCCTCTTTCCCCATCATGCCTACACCGGTGAACAAGCACACATAATCAATAAATTAACTATTAGAGCAGTTAGGGGGCTGAATTAATGACATATGGCTTGGCCTCAAGATTTCTTCTTTCCTTCTCTTTTTTTGAAGAGTTGAGACTTGTTTGGTTGTTCTGGTCGGGGTACCAATTTGGCTGCAATCTTTAGCAGCCCCATGTATGTAATACGACGTTGTTGAAAACTTATACGTGACAGCGCTACAAATTAAATATAGTCGCCTGTGAGGGTCTTTTTCTACCTCCTGGGAGCTGATATTTCATCTTGGCTGTTTCGGAAAGACGAACGCAGCATGTGGTTTGAAGGTTATATAAAAATGATAAATGTTGTATTTTGCAGTAATTACTGAAGAGACTATGGCAAAACTGACGCTGGTGACAGTCATGCTCCTGTCGGGAATCAGTGTGCTGTCGTTTACCATATCCGAGTACGCTGCTCCTCAACACGCCGCTCGTAAGTTACCCTCTAAATATTTTATTCATTCTCTTGCAAGCTCATCTAGAGAGAGAGAGAGGAGAAAAATTACCATGTCTTGATGGAACACATGTAAAGTTTGGAAACCGCTGTCGTGTGTGTTAAACTCAAAGAAGCGGGCACCATAAGAGGGAAACTCGAAGTTGTCGTTTCAAATTTACGCTACCTTTGGTCTTGCTTAAGAGCATGCAGACAAATGAAATTCTGCCGAAAAGTTGGTACCTTTTCTGTCTTCAGAAAGAATTCCAGGGGAAAAAATACCCAAAGTGCGCTTGCCATCATGCCATTCTACAACACCAAAACTGGGTGTGACAACTTGGAACTTGAGTAGTAATGGAAAGAGGACATGACCAGTGGAATAAGTTTTAAGTCATTCTCTGTCTACGAAGCTCGAGCAACTAAACACACAGAGCGGAAAGTGAAGTAAAAGCAGTTGTGAATTATTCTACCTACGCTTTTCAAGCTTTTTCTGCTAATGCCCAGGATATATCGTACTGAAGGAATGTTCAGAGACCTTTCACTCGGGTGATAGTCCTACCGCAGGGACATTGCCGGTGAAAAGCGATACGCACGGCCAACTATAGTGCTCTTTCACCACCTAGTACTGGAAACATCAAAGCCATTCCGCTCTGTGTCATTAAATTATGGTTTGATGTGTAATAAGACGACATGGTGTGCTTTACACGCATATGAATACTACATGAGGTGCATCTAAACCGTGACCTAAACGAGTAACATTAGCGAGTAATAGACTGGAGTGAGTTTTGGATTTTTCCAGCGGAGTTAATATCAAATGTAACAGTAATTTCTTGTAGAGACTAATTCAACTTACGTCATACTGACATAGGGCTCGCAACATGCAAGACTTGTCAAAACCGAGAAACAAGTTCACTCGCTATTGTTTCTTGTCGACTGTTGCATAAAACCAAACATCCTTTTTGTATTTTGCAGCCGTTTCACTTGGGCAGTATCTTCTTTACAAGAAGTGTTGCAGCACCTTCAACTGGATTGAAAATCGCCCACCAAGACGCATAGGATCCGAATTTCTGGGCAAGAGATCCGATCAAATCTACGCAGGATCACCGGAAGCCATTACAAAGGATAATGAGGAAAACATCTTAACTACTCTGGCTGTGAAACTCTGCAATAAGCTGATTCCAACACCTTTGATGAGTTACTACATCCACACCTATTGCTGGGATTCCAAATTTATGAATGACTTGGACGGCGTTCAAAATTCAGTGAACGACATCATTTACAGCAAGCGTTTTTCTCAAACGATTCCCCTTTCGGGTAAACGATTCAAGTTCGATGCTAACACGCGGGTCAGAGGCATCGGATCCGAGTTTCTAGGCAAACGTGCCAGGATTGGATCCGAATTCCTTGGAAAACGTACTGATCCTGATTTAATGAAGGAGCCGGTTGACAACGTAGAGAATACTCAAGCAGACGTAGCACCTTGAAGAGATTTAAAAAACGGAACGTCTTTTGTCAACACAAGAAATGACCGTGTTTATGTTCTCTTCACCATTTCATCTAATTCAATGTCTCAGAGAATTTCACAGTAATATCTTTGAATAGTTTACACGGTATTTATCCACTGCTCTCTCTCTGTGTGTTTTATTTGTCTGTAGAGTACGCAACAAATATAACCGGTACGAATAAAAAGGCTTGGCAATGCTGTTTTGCCTATGTGGCGGTGCAGACGAAATGCTTAATGTAAACAATTGTCTTCTGTTATTTCTCCATCAACATGGCATTAGTTTTCCGCGTTTTGTTGTTTTCGTTGTTTGCTTCACTTATACCTTCGGTTTTCAGTAAAGCAGATTCCACTTTTGATATTCTCTATACTGAGGGCATTGAAGCTTATTTGGGAGACAACTGGGGCAATTGCATTTCCAAGATGGAGCAGGCCCTCAAAGACTACCGTTTCTACATGGAAACTACAGCACTTTGTAGAATTAAGTGCCACAACGATAATCAAGGGCTGGGAAAGTTACTCTCGCCTTCGTTCATGAAAGATATGCAATTTTTTGAGATTACCGTGAAACAAACTCTGTGCCTTATGAAATGCAAAAAAAGTTATATGAAAAATCGCAGGGAGTCGGTCGCTAAGAACATACTTGAAGAGTTTGCCGATAGGAAACCCTACGACTACTTGCAGCTGTGCTATTATAAGGTATTTTTCCGGTACGTTCATGTTCTTCCCACGTGACTTACACGGTTTTCTTAGGCAAACGATCTAATCAAGGCAGCTTCCGCAGCTTATACGTTTCTTCTGAAAAATCGTAAACACGAGGTGATGGTGGAGAACTTGCGTTTTTACTTGGGGGAGGGTGTGAACGAGACGTTGGTCTCCAACCTTGAAGCCAAACCCTTTGTAGACCTGTACCTGCGCGGAGTGTCCATGTACGAGGCCAACGACTTCGACCGAGCTGCCAACTACATTGAGAAATCACTAACCGAGTACACTGAGGCTGACGAGGAGTGCCGGGCCCTGTGCGAGGCGCCCTTTGATCAAGGCTGGTTCCCAGACTTCATTTCGAGTGTTGCGAGTAAGTTGGCTTTACTGCAATTAATTATTTTAGTGTAAATATCATTTTGTTTTTGTTTTGTTTGCTTTTTTTGCAGATCATTACACTTACACCATCAGGTGCAAGCAGAAATGCGCCGCGGAACTTGGAGACTTGAACGGGGACGTACAGGAAAACATGTTTGCCAGCCATTATCACTATCTGCAAATCTCATACTATAAAAGTATATCATTTTAAATAGATACCCGGATTTGTATTTAAATTTTACTTTACTTATAGTTGGAGATATTCACAGTGCCTGTAGAGCTGCAGCTTCATACCTTTTGTTCTTCCCCGAGGACCAAGTGATGCAGGAGAATAAGAAATACTTCCTCAGCACTGGAGCTAGTGTCAAAGATTTTGTTCCAAGACCAGAGGCTGTGCGCTACTTTGAAAGGGACCAAGCAGAAAAAGAACTCCTTCAGTACATTGATAGCCAATTCCAGTTTCCCGAAGAGCCCGAGACCCAGCAAATCTAAAGGTCGTGCGCAAATGCCAAAGCAGAGTTTTTTTATCCTACTAATTGTTCTACTTATCGCTTACGGACTGCTTTTTTTGCAATATCGTTTTTTAAAAATTGATTTTAGCAAGATGAAAACGATCTGAAAAGTTGTCGTGGAATCTTTTTTGCATGCCGTGTTTAATCCAAAGGACCGAGTCAGAGAAGAACCGATGAAGGTTTACTCACTTTCTACTTAGGGTGCCAAATAAATGTTTCTTGCATTAAAGTACATACGTTCTTCTTCTTCATTTAAAATTTGAATAGTAGAAGGATGTTATAAATTGAATACAGCAACTTCAAATGAGTTGAGTTGGGTTTGTTTTCGGTGCATTAGGACCATATGGGTGGGTCCTCTTTACACCGGTTACTTTCTGGTCCTTAAACGGGACAGCGTTGTTTCCTTTTAATTAAATCTTCATCTGAGGGTGTGAATTAATTGATTTCAGCGAATCAGTGAATAGTTTTAAGAAGTACCGTTAGATGGCGTTTAGGAGCGTTGTAGCAGACGCTCTTCCAAGTTGAATGTCTTTGGAGGGAAAGTGTAGTAAACAGTAAATACTACTTGCCATAATAACGTAACAGAACGAGCGACAAATTCTTTCCCAAATTAATATAAGGGACCAAGAGATCACATTCATTATAATATCGGAAAAGTTATCAGTACGGTAAATACAAATTAACAACAAGTAAATTTATTGAGTTTAAATGGGCAAAAGAATGGTCCTCACATTTTATCAAACAGTTGTTTCAGATGACTGAACGCTTGAGATGATACCGCATCATGAAACTGTCAAGCTCGTGGGGAGCGGACACGAGCTATGTGTGACGGAAACTGTTCGACAGTGCTTGAACACTGGAGCTTTCACCGATGTTACTTTCCTCTTCCCGATCAATACTGACGATGGGACTACGGCTACACAATTCACTTCGAAACTAAAAGCTCACCGTGTCGTCCTCGCTGCCGCAAGTCCTTTCTTCGACAGCATGTTTAGCCAGATTGCCGAAAGTGACGAGGGACACATAGTGCTCATGCCTGGCTTTGATAAAACAATTTTTCATTATGCCTTGCATTACATCTACAACGGCATCGTCTCGGTTACTCTCTCAAAGTCAGACCTGAATAAACTACTCGATCTTCTTGAAACTTTTTCAGTCACACTACCTGAAAAGTACTTTGCTGCAAAGACGAGACGTGGGACGGCAACCAAAGGGGAGCTGGAGTTACTTGAGTTTTCAAGGCCAAACTTGGACGAGGATTTTCAGAACCCGCCTTCACCTCTCGCAGATGTCCCGTTGTTGGATGATGCTGCACCTCCGGAAGAAGTAACGACAGAGAAACGGTTACCTTTGAAGAAAAAACCACGAAAGCGGAAGACGACTCAGACTCCTGCTGCGCTGAAATCATCGAGGCCCGCGGTACGAGTCCCCCGGCTGGTCCAGAACAAGGGCAGTATCATCAACTCGCGAATCAACATCAACTGCGTTCCCCAAATCACGGAGACCGACGTGACGCTGCCGACGCCAACGGTGGGAAGTCTTAACTGGTTCTCCCCGTTTATAGAAAAAGCGTGCAGTCTTCGGACGTGCCTTCCGAAATGCCTTCCCGAGGAGAAAATCACCGACGGGACTTTTTTCCAAAATCATGTGGGTATTTACGACTGTGACGTCATCGACCTGAGCAGCACTGATGTGGAACAGGAGAGAGATCAGCGAGAGCATTCCTTGTCCTCCTGTCCTGAAATTGAGACTTCAACCGATACCCCGAGGAAAATCTATCAGAACAAAAGCATGAAAGAAGAATCACATGCAAAGGTCCGTGAAGAAAATACCTTCATGCTGGACATTGCCGAGCAACTACGTCAAGCTCCAGTTGAGGAACAGCCGGCGAAGAGACAGCCTGCCCGGAATGATAACTTGTATGGCCTACTGGCTTTTGGCTTCGAACTGGCAGACCTTGAGGACGTCGTGGAAACTGAACCTGAGGAGGCAGCCGAGAATAAGGAAGACTTTGAGAAAGCTTGTCACTTTTTGAAAAGTGAACAGGCTCGAGAGCGTAGTCTGCACAAAAGACTTCGGTTAATCACGACCGAAATTGCTGATTCCAAAACGATCGCTTCGAAGATTTTGAGTCATCCCCTTGTTAGTCAGAGAAGCTTAACTCCCGTTCCTGAAGAACAGCTCCTTCTTGAAGTTGCGTCCACACAACAGCCTCGGCGGAAAGCTCGGGACCCAAGTATAATCTATTATACATTAATTTTAAAATTATGTTATGTTGTCCACTTTTAAACCTATCAATGGCCACGTCGGACAGTTATTTACTATGAACGAATTTGACAAATTTTGTTGTTTTTAGATGAAAAGGTCGTCTGCGAGGTGTGCGCCAAAGTGGTCAAACGCACCTACTACCGACACCACATGGTTCTGCACGAGGGGCAAAGGGATCTTCTATGCGAGCACTGCGGCCGAGCTTTCTATAACCGCAGCAACCTGGGAACACACATACGAAGACAGCATTCAACAGAGAATGCCAAATCCTACGCTTGCCAGACGTGTGGCAAAGTATTCAAGAGCACCTCCAACTTGAACAAACATGTCCTGATCCATACTGGAATCAAACCACATCTGTGTCAGTACTGTTCCAAGGGCTTCATCTCCAGGTTCCTCTTGACCAAACACGAGCGTATTCATACCGGAGAACGGCCTTACAAATGTCACCTCTGTCCCAAGGCTTTCGTCCAGCGCTACACTCTAGATAACCATATGAATGTCCACAACAAGTGGAAGAAGTTCCAGCGGTATGTCGTCACCGACGAAACTAAAAACGATCGTCAAGTCCTGCAGTGCGAGTACTGCCCTTCGATATTCTCACGCGCGGAGACTTTGCTCAACCACATGGCCCTTCATACAGGACAGCCTCCAGTCTACCCGTGCACCCACTGCGAGGAGAAATTTTCGACCACGCGCCAGTTGCACGTCCATTTGGTAGACAGTCATGCCGATAAATACTTTTCCTGTCCCGTATGCAATATCGTCCTACTGAGCAAGGCCTCTCTGAGGAAGCACAAGGCTAAACACGCGGAGGAGTCGGTCAACAACCCGTCGGCGAAGAAAAAGACCTACAGCTGCCAGATCTGTTCCTGTAGCTACAAATCACTTCAACAACTTCTGGTCCATGAGAGGAGCGCCCACACCGGAGAGAAACCGTATTCCTGCGACACCTGCGGCAAGTCATTCTGCGGCGCGCTTAACCTGGCCCAGCACATGCTCATCCATGGCAGTGCAAGGCCGTACAAATGTTCCGAGTGCGATAAGAGTTTCCGAACGGCGCAGCACCTGAAACGTCACGGGGTCATCCACACTGGGGAGAAGCCATTCGACTGCAAGCACTGTGGGAAAGCCTTCTCGCAGAAGACGAATCTGAGCCAGCACGAGAGGATTCATATGGGAACGAGACACACGTGCGGTGTTTGTAATAAAATCTTCCCCTCTGCTGTCAAATTGAAGAAGCATGAGAATTCGCATTTTGAATGAATCTATTTGCTAATCTGGATACAACTCTCAGATGAATTCCCTGTTTTATAATTTTTTTTGCCAATACATGTTTATCAAGAAAATTTAGTACGCCGACCGTTTATGTGCGGAAAAATGTATCGTTTAAGAGGAATCGTTGAGGGCATGAAAGGGTGTTTTTTTATGTTTAAAAGTTGAGTTCCGTTAAATAAAAGGACGTTAGGAATGCTTTTCAGAGTAATTTTTACAATAGGATTTTTTCCCCCGGTTCGTCCGTTTTCGTGAATGGCATACCTCCAACTGAATCCTTGGCATGCGCTTTTAATTTGCAATTCTAGTCGTCTATTCACCCATCAAGAACAGAAATGTTGCACTGAAAACCTCGGTCAAATGTTTGTCTGCATCTTAAAACTTGAATATCACAAGATGTGCCGTGGCAGAGAGAAAATTATTGCAGCAATAGTCAGGGTCCTATTTTCCATAATGCTCTGCATCATCCCGTATATTTGATCCTTACAACTGCAGTTTCAGAATTTTACTGAACATACAAAAAGAAAGGGAGAACACAGAGCCAAAACAGCGATTGGAACTCGATAAAAAGAACCAAAAGACTGCGCTTTCCTACTCAACGTAGTTGCGGGCTGTAAAAGTTTATGTATATGCTCGCGTGTCGCCATTTTTCGGGCTCCTTTTGAAAGCCCGCCGTTGTTTTGGTTGGATACAGGTCAAATGACCCGAAAAACTCGTGCCATTCTTTTCCAATGATTACCGTCTTTATCCGCGGTGGTTTTTATTTCATCGCAGGTCCAAGTTTTGAAATAACACAACCATGAACCTACAAATGACCGAATCATTCATTTCTGAACGTTTTATTCCGCTTTCCACAACCCGTAAAAGAAAACAAGAGTTTGAAAGGTAGCGCTTGTCATACTGGACTTGTTGTATCAAACTTTACTCACGTGCTATGCACGGTTCGATTTAAGAATGTATGTGGACTTCTGAATGAAGTCTGAACGGGGGGTTCGCAACTCTGAAAATCCTCGAACAACTTCAGTTTGAAAAATAAAATCCTGAAAAAATTCCTGAAAATCCCAAACCCCCGAATAAGACATTCCCGTGGACTTGCCAACCCCTCGAGTCTGAAGTAATTGCAGGTAAAGAAGATACGGGTCAGAAGTTTTCCGAACGGAGCTCAATTTTCACTAGTCAATTTGTTCATGAGTTATTTGTTTTCAAGGGGCAAGGGGGGGGAGGGNGGGGGGGGGGAGGGAGGGGGCAAGTGAAAAAAGATAACGAGAAAAAGTTCTGCTTGGCAGGTACAATAAGAGCAAGAGCATCACTCACCGACTTATGACAATCAGATAAAGAAGGAAAGAAGGAAAAGTCTGTGGCTCTTGAAAGATGCCATCGTTGAGTTGCGAAAGAAAGAATCTTTTTTGGAAAAAGGGGGGTGTGTGTGTAGGGGCAATGGGATTTTCAGGATCAATCATTGTCATGATAGAGATCTCAGGGTGTTACCTGGACTGCTGTACGTTTTGTCCAACTACACCTGGTAACATTGGATTCTCCTGCAGCGAAACAACTGCAATTAATAATAGAGGCTTGTTGCAAAGTTCAGTGACAGAGGGAGCCTGGAAAAGGCCCATGATTAGTGCAGCAGCCGCTCATTTATTAGGCCTCCCTTGAGTAAGTCCCAATGCAAATGAGCTGTTTAACCGTTTTCCAGCCTCTGTGTTCTATTTCCAGGTACCTATTTGGGATTTTAAACTTTCATTATTGCTCTTCCCTCGTTCCGTCTTTCTTTCGTTTTTTTTGGTCTCCATTGTGCTATCTGCTTCTGAGAAAAGAAATTAGGACGAGAATAAATAAAACAATATTTTGTACGCCATTAGCCGTCAGGAAAATCACGATCTCAGCGCCTTATTGTTTCGTGCTGTTGTGTATGTATTATTTAGTTTGTTTCTTTTCTGGCGCCACATTTCGATGCAATCTGTGAAGACGTGAATCAGCTCGACACGCTGTTTTCCGTTGGTTCTGTTTCCCTTTTCAAATTTAAATTCCGCGCCAAAAGTTTCACACTTTAAGGTTTGTTTAATATTCATTTTCCCCTTTGCTTTAAATTATTCACAATGAAAAGTTATGTGGGGCTAGTGTGAAATAAATTATGGAAAATAAGAGGAGCTACCAGGTTTTTATGCGATTTGTTTACGTTCGAATTCAAATAGAACCCATGTTGCCTGGCTTTATGGATAAACGCCTGAGGCGAGGCGCAGAGCAGCGTGTTCGAATCGCAGACGAGTTTCATCCTTCGAGCTGGACGGACGTTCGGTCGCGTGCTCTTCACCGTGCACCGAGTCACAAAGTTACTTAACTTCCCTGTTAATTAACCAGGGATTGCTTGTATAAAACACAATACCCAAGGACTTGTGGATTACTTTAATAGTGCGACTGTGTTTCGTTGGGACCGGTGAAACCGAAAGTGTAAGCGTTTTATACTCGCGTGCCCCTATTGTTTTTCTTGCCTTCCGCTAAAAAAGGAACAGTTCTTTAAAAAAAAAAGTTGAATAGCCGTTGCAGTCTTTTGTTACCGTCGAGTAAGTGAAAAAACTATCAAACTGTACCCGATTAAAAGCAGACGTATCTGCTCCTTATTGTTTGCACTTTGAGACTGCAAGTATACGAGTTTGAATTTGCATACCCAGCGCCCGTAACCGTTTCCTTCGTGGCTTCATTATCGTTACGCCTCTTAACTGAATGATAACGGAACGCGCACAACCTCTACACTTATATTATATTCCTGTTTACAACATAACAAATGATTTGTGGTGGAGAATTAGTTAACTGTCTATCTATTTACCTATCTATGCATCAATCTATCTATCCATCTATCTATTTATTTATCTATCTATCCAGCTATATATCTATCTATCTATCTATCTATCTATCTATCTATCTATCTATCCGTCTATCTATCTATCTATCTACTTATCTATCTGACTATCTATTTTTTCTGTCTAACTACCAATCCATTCAACTATCATTTACATAGCTATTCATTTATCTAACTATGTATATGCCCAGTCATCCATCTATGTTATCATCTACCTACCTGTCTATTTTTCCTTGTCTCTCTATCTGACTACCTAGTTGCTTTGCTTTCTATCTCCCAGTCTATCTGTCTATCTATCTATCTATTTATCCATCATCCATCTACCTGTCCGTCTATCCACCCGTCTACCCGTCTATATACTTTCCTACCTAGCTATCCCAGCTATCTATTTAGTCACCTATCTAACTATCTTCCTATACTCTATTGAAATTATAGATCAATACCACTTATTAACCCCTTATGATAGGGAATTTGTCCCTGTGTGAGTATAGAAAGGTGGTTCTGTTTCAGGTAGACGCGGCTTGGGGCAATCTTCTCGTGCGTATATATATATATATATAACCTTCAACAGAAAGGTCCGCGCATTATTATTTTTTCTTCGGGTTTTGTTTCTGCCGAAATAATAAATATTAAGCCCTTGGGGGGGGGGGCTGTGGGGCTGGCTACTTGACCAACATTCGAAAAGCGAAAATGGATGGACCGAATTATTTTTTTTAAAAAACACTCCTTATATTCAAGACCAAATTTAGTTAAAAATTTAACGTGTTTTTCTTAAATGATAATAACATGTCTTTTTGTACATTTTACAGATTTGATTCTCAACGAGTGATAGTGAAATAATCATTAAAAAACCGGGAGACGAGGAGTTTTGTTTTGGCCCAAAAGTGAATATCGATGACCGACTGGCCACAATGTCACCCAAGTGGATCACATATGTTTTCTTGGCTTTAATAGACATTCTCAGCAAAACGGCTGCCTCTGCTGTGCGTCTCAACGACATCTATTGGAACTCATCAAATCCCATGTAAGTACTGTCCACAGCCATCCTAGATTTGTATACAATAAAGCGTGTGTGTGTACCGCAAGGTTGGAATTGGTGTACATCAAACAAGGCTATTTGTTAACATAGATTACTAATTATTGATATCGGACTGGGCAATAGCAACCTTATTGTTTAATTTTTTTTAAGTTCAAAACTGCGCCCGTTTACTTAAAAATCTTCAGCGAATTCTACAAATATGCTGAGCAACAAGTCTGAACACGTTCAGTACGTGCGCATATTACCCACTTTATCTAGGCTGTTGTTACATTGCCACTAAAAATGACAATTAATTATAGATGACCCTATTTCTTGTCTATGAAGACTTACAGTACTTTATCTAATGTAGGTCTCAATGAATTACTCGTTTACAAGTATTGCCTATCCACAAATTCGACTTCCCAGGGCTATTGTAATAAAACCCGTTGTCATTGTCGATGTATTCGGTATGTCATGTAGAGTTCAGCTCTATTGCAGGTTATATGAAAGAAAGCCTGTAATTCAGTGGAAGGATATTAAAGTGGCCCGAGGCTCTTTGCTATCTCCTCTTTTTAAAAAATGAAACGGAAAAAGGGGTAATTTATATCTCCAGCATTTTTATGATTATTTTTATTGCGCCGCTTGCACAGCGAGAAAAAGCCAAAAGTCGGCGAGGGTTTTTAAGACGAGGTGCAAACCACCACTTCCGCTGCCGACACTTGAAAACAATTTTTTTTTAAAAAGGGGGAAATTAATTAAATAATATAAAATTGTACCTTCCTCCTTGGCCGCCGTCTTCTCTTGTGATAACTAGCAACACTGTGGGCTCCATTACTGCCGGAAAAAAAAACAGTGAAAATGAAGAAACGGAGGAAGTTTGTTATTTACTTGGAGTAAACCAAGTAGCTCTGGGTATAATGAGTAGCGGTCGTGACATTAGCAGCCCGTTGGGGGCTCGTTGACATCGTAGGCGATTATTTTGGTGACCTCTTTTGACCTGCTTCATGATGAAAGGTCCATAGACACGCTCGTCTGAATGTACTAACCAGCTTGATAGCCCACGTTGGCTTATGGTTAACCTGCTTTGACGAGGAAACACAGATTTTGGTGTAGAGTCGCCGATCCTCATTAATGACAGCCCTAGGATTAATCAAGCTATACAATATGGAATTATAAGTCACGGAAATAAGGCTAATCTTGTTGGTCGAGGTCGACCCTATTGGAATAACAATTATCTCTAATGCATTAATTAATTACTTGTAATTAACTAACTGTATGAAACGGTTACACTTGAAATTGTATCTTTTGAAACTTCAGTTATTAAGTTATGATTAGTTTGTTTGCAAATTTATTTTCGATTTTAAGATTCGACCCACTGTCGATGGGAATCAACTGCGGATTATTTTCGCACTTTTTTTGCTAATTAGAGGATTATATTAGAAGAGTCTTAAGATCCGATCAAAATGAATTAAATATTTCTGAAGTTAAGAGAATTCAACACTGACATGCTATAAGACGGTACGTATGCATGTCGACAAAATAATATAGGTCTGTATATTTACTTGTTAATTATACTTCATAGAAATTTTTATAGGAATAGCCCTTAACTAGTTGAATGGATTTTAAATTTAATATAAACTAATCTTCTCAATTTTATTAATCCGTATTAATTTATATGTTAAATATGTATAGGTTGTTCCGAAATAAATAAATAATATTTTCAGTTTTGTTCCACTCTGCTAAAATCAGTATTATACGATCTACACTATACATTACACAGTTGTAAATACGCGTTACGACTGGCTTATACAAACTATTAATTTTTGTTTCCCGAATTCTTTTGGTTAATTACATTATTAGAGTCTTTTTTTTCCCCAGTGAAAGGAGACTGGAATGTTACACGTTTTACTGTTGTTTTATTTTAATGAAAGGCAAGAGACAAGCCTGAAAGTTGTAGACCCCTTTAAGGGACGATAAGAGGAAAGGCAATTGCACGTAGCGGCCCACGAGAGTTTCTCCGGGTTTTGTCTCGACTTTGGATCTCGAGGTCTCATTAAAAGCTGCAACTGGACTCCGCCTTTCCAGTGTCGTCCGTATGGCCAGGGCCCGGCAAATCACGACCCACACGTTTTTGATATTTCTTCCTCCTCTTCATTCATATTTATTATCCGCCTCTTTTTCAGCCTTTTGCCAATCATAAGTCAATTAATTGCGCATATCGCACAGTGAGATCAAAGACGTCTACCATCACGTCTTACAGAGTGGCTGCTTTTATGTTTATTTTCTTCTGTTGGTTATATTCTATATTTAAATCGTATATTGAGCGATCTGTTCATGTCAGGGAAGCTCGCAAGTTTTAATGCTATCTTATGTTGAATTATATTATGTATTACATTTATTTAAATTACTGTGTATATTGAAATTCTGGTATGTTATTTTATTATCTATTTCCTTATATAACTTATTTGGAAAAATATGCATTTAATAAACGATTAGTAGAAATAGTCATTAGATGTCGACATTACCAGTGGGCTGCCATTTTCAGCAGTGTCGATTCATTGGTTACTTACTTAACTGTTAATATAAGATGGCAGGTGACAATTTGATGACAATCTAATGCAACTATTTGTTGTTGTAAAGTAGTTTTAGATAAATATAATGAATGTAATTTTTTTTAGTGAAAGAAATGGTCGAGCTTGGTCGAGTACGTGACGACCACTTGCGAAAGACACAACCGAACGGCACCACATTGCTTTGATAAGGGCTTTTCAAGAGTTTCTGTTGACCTTTTTTGATGAGAAACGCGGATCCTCTTGTGCCGAATCGGTTTGTCTCTGTGCAAGTGTCAAAAATGAATCGAAAAGGCCGGTTTCTGTTGACTCTGGCTTTATTGAATCGGCTCCCCCCCTCAACTATCCCTCCCCCGTCTCTCTCGACTATCAGTGTTGACTTTATGCCACCAAAACCAATATTGCTTCTGGCCACTCGATCTTTTTGATCTTTTTCATCATCATATTTTTTAATGAATAAGAAATAAACGAACACTAAACGTGGATAATAACTTTTTAAAAAAATCATATTTTGAAATTCTTATACGCATGTTATAATGTTGAAGGTCGGTGATTTTTATCTTCAAAATTTGCGGTAATTTGAGTTGATTTTTAGAAGTAAAGAGCTGGTTACCTAGTTGGAACGATAAATTATTTTAGTTGATTTTTCACTTTTTATTGCTCAAATTTGTCTCTTGTAAAATTTCCCCAATTTTTTGTTGTTTTTTCTTTGAATTCCGCGTTCCGTTCCCTGTTGCACCAATTTTCACTTTTTTGCCGTTTTGTTGGAATATTCTTGAAATGTTATTCTTTGACTGTTTTCTTGTTTCATTTGATGGTTGGTTGGGTGCCTTTGGCAATTTTTTTCCTTATCCTTGATTCATTTATTTTTATTTGTTTATTTATTTTTTTACCTTCTCTTATTCTGTTGTTTACCTGGCTTTCCCTTCGGTGTTATTTCGCAGCGTATAGTGTATTTCATTGGATTTTATTCGCGTCTGCTTCGGTGGACAAGAGGCGGCACAAGAGTCGATTTGTTACGGCTGCTGAGCTGATTTGTCGTCTAGTTCCTCCAAGCCCCAGAAAGGAACAAAGAAAAAAAAAGAAAGAGAAAAACCTCGAGCAATAGGAATTTAATATTGCAGGCCTCGATCACAGTTATACAAGCATGTGCCCCGAATAACGCCCTCGTCACCGAATTTCCACACATTATGCGGCCAAGGAAAAAAAGATATCAACACACAGACTAATTAGCAAGTTGAAAGTCACCGCTCTTTTGTCGCTTTATATAGTTTTGAGGGTTTCTTATTGAATCAACTCTAATTTAAAGTTTAATGTCTTTAAGGCGGAATAGCTAGGTAAACAGATAGCTACAGAGGTTGATAGATCTATAGATCGATAGACAGTTAGACAGATAGTTAGATATAGGTAAACAGATAGTTTGAGAGAGCAATTAGATAGATAGATAGATAGGTATTATAGATGGACAGATGGATAGATGGATACATAGATGGATGGATGGATGGATGGATGGATGGATGGATGGATGGTTGGATGGATGGATGGATAGACAGATAGATAGATCGATACTTTGAGAGAGCAATTAGATAGGTAGATAGATAGATAGGTATACAGATGAACAGATTGATAGATGGATAAATAGATACATAGATAGATAGATAGACAGATAGATAGATAGATAGATAGATAGATAGATAGATAGATAGACGAATAGACAGGCAGATAGTTTTATATAGGTTGTATTGAATGCGGTGTAAAATAACTACCACTGACAAGGGCAGTTACTCTCCACCATTCTATTATTGTGGTGTTAATAAGGATAGACAATTATATATATATATATATATAGTTTCGTTTATTATATTCCAAAAGGCAATAATTGTAATCTTCAGTTAGTTAAATAGAAATGATGTCGGCCGTTGACCCACGGTACGTGAAACATGTGGAACACAGTTGCCAATAGTATGCGAAAAAAAAGTTACGTGCAGTTACTGAAAGGCGTGCATTACTGGTGTAATTATATCGCAGTTTTAATAGCTTTTGGCTGTTATTTATTACAGTTTTACTGTTAAGGAATGCGCACAGCCCTCAAGCGAAAAAACGCTATTGATTTTTTAAGATTTCACGATAATTACTATGTCGTGTTGATATCGCTAATCAGAATATATCGGTCTTAATCTCGTGTTCTTATTCTGTGGAAAGCTCATAGTCTATTAAGTATCTTGCCTGCATGTTTACCGGTATTACATGGTTCAGCAGCAAGACTGTATTACTAGATGTTTAAACTACTTTTTCTGAATATGACATGAAAATACTTGGCGAGTTCGATTATTGCCGTGTTGTCAAGCTGATGATTCGAGTTGATGTGCCGTTGACTTTCTAATAACCTACATCGACTTGACTGAATATCGAGTTTGAATGTCGTAAAAGCACCAACATTCGAGTCGGATGAATTTCAAAAATTTAATTTATGAAAGTCAACTCTTAAGTTGAGTTCATGCTTCAAAGACCCAAGGTTGACTTCACTATTGTGTATGTGTAAGGTGAGACGAAGGTGACGTTGTGGGCAGTTTGTGCTGTCCGAGAGTAGAAGCACATGTGAAGAGGAACAAGCAGAGAGCCCGGGGAAAATAAATGAGTGACGTATTATGGTGGAAAAAAGTGGCTGAAAGGAAAGTGCAGCAAGCTAATTGGCATCGCTTGTTCGTCTTTCAAGGAGGGGGGGGGCTGCCATTGAGGAGGCGGCGTTGCCAATCGCTTTTTATTTGACACCGGGATTTTTATGGCGTCTTCTACGAATCCGAATCACCTTTATGGGGTAGCCCATATAACAAACGAGGGGCTCGCTATTCAGTGAACAATACCTATGCATCATGGCCAACATTTTCCCTGCCATTACTTGATTCATCCCCATTTCCTTCTTACCTTCCTCCATAGCCATAGGTTATTCTAACGGTCAATGTTTACAATCGGTATTTTAGTATTTGAGTTTGATGAATATTAAGTTAAATGTGCTTCACCCTGTGATAAGTTGGATATGGATAGCATAAGTTTAGACAGATTATAGTTGATAGATAGGTGGACAGACAGAGAGATAGATAGATAGATAGATAGATACATAGATAGACAGCTAGATGGATAGATAGGTAGGTAGATAGGTAGATAGAAAAATATAGACAAATAGATAGACAGATAGATGGATAGGTTGATTGATGGATAGATAGACAAATAGATAGACAGATAGACAGATAGACAGCTAGACAGGTAGAGAGAGATATAGGCAGATAGATAGATAAATAGATGGGCTGACAGATAGATTTTTATTACAGTTTGAACAATTCTATAGCTTTTATAGCCTTGTTTTCTTTCGCTGTCGTGGAATTCATCAATGCTGAGTTGTGTGAAATTTGGCAATTTGAATCTTGCAGAAGCCGAAGTTCTTATCCAATATTACCGGACTCGGTTCCAGTAACTCGGGTTCAAACGCCAACTTGTACAACGTTTTCTAAATTTGTTTTTCTAAAAAAGTATCTCTATCAGAAAGTTTGAAACTCACTACAGAGTCTTAGTTCGCATTAGTAGCTGCTATATTGACACTGAATAAATGCTATTAGCCTACTTAGTCTCATATAAGCATTTAACGATTCGGTTAAAGTCAGGTTGATTTTTCGGGCTCAAGATTGTACAATGTTACTTGGACAAGTAACTCGATTGAAATTACCAATAATCTTTAATCTCTCGTACTGATGTGGGAGAAAGTATATGTTTGTTACCACTGTTGTCAAAGTTTATAGTTGCGGTTGTCTTGGCAACACGTCTTGCATTGCTGGTCAAACTGAAAACTTGTATTGCACTTTGACTGAAATCATTATTTTTTTGTGAAGTAGATAATTAAGTATCACTGCTGATATGACCTTCCCTTAAATGAAACGTCTGATATCTATAGTTTAATGTTCATAGTATCTTTTATTTTTTGTAAAATTTGAACCTCCGTTTATAAAACAAAATTTGAAAAAAAATCAGTTGATCATACGATTATTCCTATTTTTTCTCCCCTTTGCTACATTATAGCCGCCAGTGTCCTCGCAAAATTGAAGCAATATAATTAACCTTTGAGGGGACGGAACTGTTCATTATGTGCATGACTTGGGTCCATGCGCGTTTTTTTCTGGCTTTCTTGTATAACTCGCTTCAAGAGAGTCTTTTCTCTGCAGCAGCGAACGGAAATTTGACCAAGGTAAAAGAAGGACGGTGTTGAATTACAGTGTGTGTGTGTGTGTGTGTGTGTGTGAGCCAGCCGCCCTCTTAGAAAGCATCTTTTGAGCCGCAGCTTCAAAAGCCCCCTGCCAGATGGTGCAGAATAGGGGGAAAACATCGGAATCCATTTAACACGGGTGACACTTCCAATATAAAGTTACGTATGCGAAATTATTCAACATTTGTATATACGGGAAGAGAACTTGATGCTAGGGGTTCGCATCGAGTTGTAAAATCATTAGATTTTCTCAGTTTTTTTGTTGAAATTTTCAAGAAATGTTTTGAGGGATTTTCTTAATAGGTTTTTAACATTTTTTGATATTTCTGGGATATTTTGGGTTTTCAGAGATTTTTCAAGAATTTTTACCCCAAATTTATACGAGATTTTGTGTTCGATGATTTTCAGACTTGCGAACCCCTCGACTTGACGTCATCATGCACTGAGTTTCAGGTCTGCATCTAGTATAAACTAAACGTCAGTAACGCTGGCTGCAACACGTAATTATCAGGATGTATTGTAGGTTCATTGATGTAACGGAACGAAGAGAAAAAAACTCTGTGATTTGCAATCGCAATTGCAGTGGTGTGACTAACATACGAGCTATAAGGATGGCGTATGTGTATAGACGCGCTGTTGCTCGTGCCTGGCGGCCAATTTATGAGCTAACGAGATAATTAAAACGATGAAATGCATCAAATGGACTCGGGTCATTTACATACATGCGCTGAAAAGCTGCTTTGCACACTTAACGACCCATATATCCCGACATGGCGATTTCTTTTACAGCCGCGCTCCTCTCTCGGTAGATTCGCCTCGACATGTCGGTCCTCCGAGCTTAAGACGGACACACATTCAACTGACATTCCTGCTGTTTTATACTCGTGCAGATAACAGTTTAAAAATATAACCTCGTTTACCTGTTCGATTGCTATTCAGTGTTATGAGCCGTACGTTATGCGGTGGGCGCCAGCAGTGACGTCATGGTCACGTGACCTTGTCAAAAACGAAAAGTTAACCGATCGTGCACTAATTCCAAATCCTGGCTTGATTGCGTTATATAGATTTTATGTTTTGTAATCGATGGGCTGTATTTTGTGTGGTGAATCATATGGAAACCGTGGATTTGAAAGGTTATAATCTCATTAAAGTCGTGCATTGCGTTTGGGTAAGCACGTTAAATGAACAGGATCTAGAGAATTTATAAATAACCCTTCGCACATGATAAGTCCCCAACGCTCTGCGTATAATAGTTTCCTAAATTGGATTAGATGAGCACTATTTAAGAAAGAAGGGCGTGTGCTCGCTTCTATACAGGGGTGTTCGTTACATGTAAAGAAACGCATCTACTTTCAGTTTGAGCATGCCCTTTTCGGAACATCTGTTCGTAAATACATACGAGATTTTGAATTAGATTATCAGTTATATAAATTTACACATTATTTTACTTTAAATTTTATCGTTATTATGTTATATATAACTACGTTATTCTGTTAATTATTCTGGTCAAATTAATAAAAAACAATATAAAATAGTATATAGAATGTAGAATGACATAGTGTATAAACAATATATACATGAGGTATAATAATAATTAATAAAAAATATAATTACAAATACAAATTAATGTTTATTTCATATACGGTTATTACGTTAATTTTATTTTTGTGAGTGTTGGATTTAGCATCTTTTGCATGCATATGTGGTTCTTACTGCAGTATATATTATATACCGTTACGTATCAAATACTATAATATCATACTAGTTATTATTATTTTTACTTGAATACATTTTGTGATGTTTATCTATGCTGATCAACATATTGCTTCGTTACTTGTCGCAAGGTTGAAAACAGGCGAATGAGATAGATTTTCTCCTCTGTAAAGGCCCTGCGATTGAATAATTCAAACGCACTGGAATAAATAATGTTAAGATGACTTTCGATGCGGTTTACTGTATTCCCGCAAGCTGCACAAGCTATACTGCTTCCCCTTAAAGATACAGAAAGATACAAAAAAGTTAGAGGCCTTCTGATATTTGGTCTTTGTTGTGTTTTCCTCTCGGGGTTCCCGAATCTTGAAAATCCTCGAAAACTTCAGCCTAAATTTCATAAAATTTTGGAGGAAAAATTCTTGAAAAAATTCCTGAAAATCCTGAAATCCCAAAAATCTCAACAAACAACAAATTAACAATAAATCCCCCCAAAAAATCGTACAAAACCTAAAAGGTATCCCGAGAAATCTTAAAAGATTTAACAATTCGCGAACACATTCCGTGGACTTGGGAACCCCTCGATTTTGCTGCAGACATAAACAATACACGTGTAGGAAAGAATAAGAAAGCAGCTAAGGTCTTTACATATTATTGATTGAATTGACGAGTCCTTCCACTTACTTACTGCCGGAGTCCCCTCAAAAGCCATAACAGGTTCATTTTTTCGATTCTTTTGTCAGGGCCCCATAGCCCAGCCTGTGCGTTGAGGAACCTTTTAAAGAACACCCAGATGTTGAAGTATATATCCCAAAAGATCCTTTTTTTTCTTGCCCCCCAGCGTTTCCTTGGCCTTTTTTGACAGGTCCCTCAGCGGCGCTGTTTAAAAAGATCCAAAACCAGAGATAAGGAATCAAAAGAGTACACAGAGGCAAATCACTATAAGGGCAAAGGGATCCCAATCACTATGGTCTAGAAAGATGATGGAAAAAAACGAGGGACCACGTAATCTGAACAATAATCCCACCTTCTCATTTTGAGAGCTCATCAACCCCTATATACTCTCCCCCGGATATCATTACATGGATCCTCTTATATATCCATTGGGATTGACCTTGCGATATGGCTCCATATCCAAGACTCTTTTAGCCTTTTACTTTTGCCCCTTGTCGTAAATCCTTCGTCCTATAATACTTTCCCGGGGGCTGTGTTTTTATATTTATTGATTTATCGACCGATTACACCCTAATGTTTGCTGCGAAAGCTTGACGACACATATGCTTTGCTGATTGGTGTAATAGCACTTCTTTGTGCCCTCCCCCCCCCCCGTGTGTTTCTTTTGGCTTTGTGTTGAGTAGCTTAATTCAGACCCCCTTTTATCTAGGTTAGGAAAACTTTCTACAACTTAGAAAGTCCCTGGGTATAAAGCATGGCAACTGGTAAGTCCTGTGTGCCGTGCAACTTTTTGCCCAAGTTTCCTAAAAGGGGTTAATTAAAAGGGCCCCGGCCCGAGATTTAAAGCTTTTTGAAGTTTCAGGGAACGCAGGCAGCTTCGATTCGGCTATATTATATATATATATGGCTTTGCCTAATAAATGTTAGTTGGCAATTTGGATTTTTCTGTTCGTCACAGCGCACAGTCTAGAGCCAAAAAGGCGGGGTTCTGAATGGCAGGGAATTGTCATGATTTCCAAATTTTAGGAATTTATTTTGGCAAAACTAACCAGCCGATTTGAACGAGACTTGAAGAATGCATTGTGCACTACTAGATCTACACGCAGTATTTTTTGTGTAGCTATGTCTTTGAAACTGTAGGAGCAATAAGCAATCAACTTTTCCTCATCAAGAACCCTTTTTTTAATTATTGCTCTAGACTGTACCTGTAATTGTAATCACGCAAGTATGCATTCACGTTGGAATACCATTCTGAAGCTTTTCATCTTCCCAGTACGGGCAGGTCGAATATTTTCCGATCCTTTTGTATCGCAGTTGAAAGCTTGTTCGCTAATGTTAGTTGGAACTCTCTCTCCCTCTGTCGTTTACACGTAGAAGGGTTGACTTGACGTTTTCGAGAGGGTCATTAAGTGAATCTTGATTCTGGGAAGAAGGAGGGCGTATGCGCCCGCTGAGAATCTCAAGAGCCGCTGCCATGAGAATTGCGTGCCTGTAAGTCTGTAGTTCCTTTGGTACAGGGAACACAAGTGCTGAGTAATGTATGCTTTTTAATCGAGTAGTGTACGAGACAAAAGAAGTTCATTGGAAGCGATGATGGCATGATGTGCCTTGGAAATGAGCGTTACAAAAGATTCCATTGTCCTACGAGCGTATCACATGTGATGACTCGGCTTCTTTTACTTCCCCCCTTTTTGAAAAAGCCTACTTTCGATTAATTGAGTTTCTATCGGAGATCTTCATCCAATCGAGTGTCACGTGACGTTTCTTACCCTTCTCCTCTATCCAAGAGGTTCGCAAGTCCACGGAAATGTGTTCCGAGTTGTAAAATATCTTTAAGATTATGTCAGGATTGTTGAAGATTTCTTAACTGGGATTTTTGGGATTTTTTAATATATTTTGAAATTCTTAGATTTTTTGGATTTTCAGGGATTTTTGGGATTTTTTGGCGTTTTTTTTAATTTCTTGGATTTTAGGATTTTTACAGATTTTTTTCGCCAGATTTTCCGAGACTTTCAGACTTACGAGCTCCCACGCCTCTACCTCAGCGGAAACTATGCGTCTTCTTGTTTAAATGGAAGAGCGCACTGGAGGCATATGCAATGACAGTGACCCGATGAATCTGGTTGTGTATCAAACCATTTGCATTTCAATTTAGCGCCCCGTGAGCAGGTCTTAATTACAGCTTCGTTACGTTCAGCCAATGTTTATCTTTCATCTATGGCTTGCATCTCGTGTTCTTGCTCCACTTTTCCCCAATAGCCGTTTACCCACATGACAAACAATGGCGTGCAGTCTCCCTTTCAAATAAAAGTTATCTTTTCCTTGGGTATATCATAC